>KQ992323.1:198675-230064 GCA_001598015.1 Dorcoceras hygrometricum
TCCACTCGACAAATGGTAACCACTTGGAAAGTCCGAAGGAGGGTAGTTCGATAGATCACCGGGTCACTATCTATCTGCATGCTCAGAACATCACAATGCTCCCTACCAATGAAACATGGTACTTCGCATCGCAGATACTAGTCTCGAACTCGGGCCTTATCCTCATTTTGACGGCCCAATCGACTAGGAACAGTTCAGAATACACAGTGACTATTAGATGTGTTTGATGATAGCCGTCATACCCACTATCACATCTAACATACGTTTTGTGCATTCTAGGTCTTTACTCAACGCAATTGTAAATCATTACACACATAATGAAAGTAAAGAATGCCATATAAAAGAATGCGAATATCATATATAAAGACTGTTTGTACAAGAGTCTATAAAACCCACATGCCACAAGTTGGCTAGTTGGGCATCTACTATAACACTTCTTGGGTCATGTGATTTCAGCGCAAGGAATTTCTGTGGATCCTAGCAAGGCCGAAGCAGTTCTTAACTGGGAGAGACCTAGGAATGTTTCCGAGATCCGTAGTTTATTGGGATTGGCTGGCTATTATAGGCGTTTCATCGAGAAGTTCTCCTCGATAGCCAGGCCTATGACTCAGTTGACTCAGAAGGATAGGAAGTTTGTTTGGACTGACGAGTGCGAGTCTAGTTTTCAGACATTGAAGGAGAAGTTAACTACTGCTCCTGTTTTGGCTCTACCGTCTGGATCTGGAGGATTTTTTGTATGCTCCGATGCTTCTCTGAATGGATTGGGATGTGTTCTGATGCAGAACAGGTACGTGATTGCGTATGAGTCTCGACAGTTGAAGCCTCACAAGACAAGGTACCCCGTTCATGATTTGGAATTGGCTGCGATTGTGTTTGCCTTGAAGATTTGGCGACACTATCTGTATGGTGAAGAATTTGTGGTATACACCGACCACAAGAGTTTGAAGTATATCTTCACGCAGTCGGACATGAATATGAGGCAGCGTCGTTGGATGGAGTTGCTCAAGGATTTTAACTGTGAGATTCAGTATCAGCCTGGGCGGATGAACTCAGTGGCCGATGCTTTGAGTAGGAAAACCCAGCCTTCAATGTTAACATCCTTGAGAGTCTCGAGCATCTACGAGCAGTTGAGTACTTTTGGTTGGAGATTCCAGCGGGGTGATCAGTACTTCTTGGTTTCTTCGATTCGGGTTGAACCGCAGATTGTGAGTGACATTAGGGAAGCGCAGATGACTGATCCCTATATCCATGAGTTGAGGATTAAAGCCAGAAGTGGTCAGTATGATGATTTTTCTGTTGCTTCTGATGGGTGTCTAAGATTTAGAGGGAGATTGGTGGTTCTGAACCTAATCGACTTGAAAGAAACTATCATGAATGAAGCGCATTGTAGTCGGTACAGTGTGCATCCGGGCGAGAGGAAGATGTACCATGCCTTGAATTCTCACTACTGGTGGGCAGGTATGAAGAGCGACATTTTTTGTTTTGTTGCTAAGTGTTTGAATTGCCAGCAGGTCAAGGCTGATAGGATGAGACCTGGTGGTTTGCTGCAGAGTTTAGAAGTGCCTAAATGGAATTGGGAGCACATCGCCATGGATTTTGTGACTCATTTACCTCGATCAAATAGGGGATGCGATGCAATTTGGGTGGTGATTGATAGACTTTCGAAGTCAGCCCATTTCATTCCCTATGATGTGAGGTGTTCGATGAAGAAAATGGCAAAGTTGTACATCGAACATGTGGTTAGATTGCACGGAGTGCCTATTTCGATAGTTTCAGATAGATATCCAAGGTTCACATCTCGTTTTTGGAAGAGTTTGCAAGCAGCGATGGGTTCGAGATTGGCTATGAGTACAGCCTATCACCCACAGACAGATGGTCAGTCTGAGAGGACCATTCAGACTTTGGAGGATATGCTGCGTGCAGTTGTGATGGATTTCAGTGGTGGCTGGTAGGATTCCTTGACCTTAGTCGAGTTTTCGTATAACAACAGCTACCAAGTGACAATCGGGATGGCTCCGTTTGAAGCTTTGTATGGTTGCAAGTGCAGATATCCAATTTGTTGGGAAGAGGTTGGTGAGAAACAGCTTTATACTCCTGAATTTGTGCAGCACATGAAAGATCATATTGATTTGATTCGGAGTAGGATGAAGGCTGCACATGATAGATTTACCAGCTATGCTAACCGAAGACGTCGACCGTTAGAGTTTGAGGTTGGCGATCGTGTGTTTCTTAAGATTTCTCCCTTCAAGAGTGTTATGAGATTCAGATTTAAGGGCAAATTGGCTCCTAGATTCCCTTTTGAATTATTGAGCGGATCGGACAGTTGGCTTATAGATTGAGGCTGCCTGATGAGTTAGCAGCGATACGTGATGTTTTTCATGTGTCAATGTTGAGGAAATATGAGCCAGATCCTTCCCATGTTTTGAGAACCGACGAAGTTGAGCTGGATTCTGCCTTGAGCTATGTGGAATATCCAGTGCAGATTCTGGATAGGAAGGAGAAGCAGTTGAGGAACAAGATAATTCCGTTGGTGATGGTCCAATGGAGTAAGCATGGCCGAGAAGAAGCTACCTGGGAGGTTGAGGAGAAGATGAGACAAGACTGGCCTCATCTATTTGAGCAATTATAGTGAGAATTCCAGGTAAATTCTAAGCTTTGATTCGAGTTGTTCAGTTGTTTGTGTGTTGCTTGAAATGTTTGGTTTGAATTCTTCCCTGTTGTGCCTTTGATTTTGAGGACGAAATCTCTTAAGTTGGGGAGAATGTGAGGATTGAGAAATTCGAATAGTGATTAATCAGTTTTGCATATGATTAGTCACGAGATTTTGGGGATTTCGAATTTCATATTTTGAGGAATTGTAGTGAAGTCTGGATTGTAATTTTCAGATTTCTGGATTCGGAGTATTTGGTTGAATCGGGTTTCAGATTTTGGTGTTTTTCGGAATTTCAGCTGTTGGTAGCAGCTGGAGGATCAGATGTCTATGCTAAGTGGTGAAAGTCAACGATTTGGATTGATTGCTGAGGGGTAGTGTAATTCAGATGTCAACGAGGGTCAATGGTACTGTAGCGAGCGAACGCAGTTGTGTTGGCTGAGATCTGTTAGAGCGAGGATGTGATCAGCAGTCGCGTGTTGGTCAACCCAGCAGAGTTGACTGCTGGTGTTGTAGCACAAAACAGCTATTGCTAGTGCAAGAGATTTGTTCAGCTATGGGGTAACGCTGGCAGATGTGAGTGTGTAGGAACCAGCTATTGGTTTCGTTAGAGTATTTCTTAGCGGGTAACGAAACTACGTTGTTTGGATAAGTTGGAACGACAGAGTTTTGGGTGTAACGCTTTGTGTCAGCTGTTGGTTATGTTGGTCATCAGCTGGAGAGGGATCTGATGCGTTGATATGATCATACGTTGGTTTGATCAGCTGTTGGCAGCGATGGTGACGTGTCCTCTACGTCGTCGTTTTGATATTATTTTAGATTCATCTGTTGGTCGTTTTGAGAGAGATCTGTTCTCAGCTGTTGGAGCGCTGCTACGTCGTTTTGAGTTATTTAGCGGGAACCTTGATGCGTCGTCGTCTGGATGAGTAGCGAAGCGTGACAACGTCTGATAGTATCAGCTGAGGCAGCTGCGAGAGTAAACGTTGGGTTCAGATGTGAGCCTATGCGATGTCGTTTTGATTAGTTGGTATGATGTCGTTTTGACATGGTCTAAGTGAAGCGTAACGTCTTATTGGTTTCAGCTGATCCTGTTGAGAAGAAACGCTGGATTTAGCTGTGAGACTTCTGCTGAAGCGTTATCAGGGATCTGATTAATTGGAACGGCAGCTGTCGTGTGGGAGATTTAAATATGCAAGTGTTGAGCAACACTTAGATTATTTTCCATCCGATATTTCTTATCTTCATATTCGAAACCCTTGATAGCTACTGTTCACCCGAACATTTCTTCCCTAGATTTCTGTCGATTCCAGTCGTTGTTTTGAACGAGATTGGTGGCGCTGGATTCTCCTTGAGTTTCTCTTTCGATTGATACTTGCTAGGAGGCCTGAGTCGGCGTTGGAGAGAAGCGCAAAGAACCTGTTTGTTCGAAGCTTTTCGTGAGATCTGAACCGTGTGTTCTTTGGTTCTTCTGGAAACTTGAGATAGCTTCTACCGAGGTTGAGGAGGTCAGGAGAAAGCTGATTTGCTTAGGTTGAGTTCTGTCGTGCCTTTGAGAAATCTGTTGACGTAGATTGAAGCTGTGAGGTACGAATTGGAGTAGCTCTTAACAGCTTTGAGCATGATCATGGCTATATTTCATGTTATGAAATCTGTTTGACTGCTGTTGTGTGTTTACGTGAAGCAGAATTGATGAATTGATTGATTGTATGTTATGTTTTGCGTAAATTGTGCATGTAGAAATCAGATATGAATTTCTTGGCATACATGCATACATATTGAGCCTTCTGATTGATTGATGACCTGATTGAGAGCCACGTTGTGACCGGCAGACTGATGAGTCGTGCCTGAAAGGTCCAACGCTATCATCGGAGTGGTGAGCGACTGAGTCCTCATTCATTTCATAACTTGATTTATAGCATGTTGCATGACTTGCTGTTTTTAGATGGCTCTTCGTACTGAGGCTTGACCTCGTATTTTCTGTTTCCTGCTTTTGTGTTTTTGGGTCTGTGTTGCCCATTTGCAGGATCTTCAGGTAACCGGGCTGGACAGAGTGGAGTGCCAGCTGGTCGATCCCCATTCCTTTGAGTCCCAGTTATATATTGTATTATGTATTGAACCAGGGAATGCCCTGTGTGTTTATGTATTGGGGATCTTTATCTGATTTGATATTTGATGTTACCTGTTTTTTTATGAGTTTGATTTAACTTGTACTTTGATTATGAATATTTTGAATGATGATTTGAGTTCAGTCCCAAAATATTTCGAAAATTTTTAAGCCTTGTTTTTACGCTTCCATGATTATGTGCTTAAATGTGCGGTAATCTTTGTTGATTAGCACGAGGCCTGACAACCGGAACCGTTGTGCGAGTGTCTAATTCTTAATTACCAGAAAAGAAATGAAAGAGCGAAAGTGTGATTTTAATCACAGCTCTGTAGAAAGTTTTAAGAAAATGTTTTCAGAACTTGTTTATGATTATGCTTTCAGTTCATTCAGATTTCACAGTTATCGTTTTTAGCTTATTTTAATATTAAGCTATTCAGATTCCAGTACAGTATTAGATATTGTTTGCTTGTGTTATGTGCTTTCGATATTTCAGACTTTACCTGCTGAGCCCTAGGCTCATTAGTTTTCATTGAGTGCAGGTAATGAGCAGTAGGGAGCTGGATGGTGATGAGTTGAACAAAAAGTTGTGTTTATCGTGGAAAACAGTTCCGTTATTCTTTCAGTTTCAGATTTTGTTATACAGAACTGTTGTTATAGTTTTGTATAATAACAGATTTCTAGTCTCTTTAGTTTGAAGAAATGTGTATAGACTTCTTGTATAAAGATGTATAAATTTTTGTCTGAATAACTGTCAGATGTTGTACCAGTTCCTTACATGTTATTGTTCAACTTCTCTTATATTTCTGCATTTGTGAATTGCGTTTATTTGCAATTCAGTCCATAATTTAGTAGCGACTTTTATGTTTAATAAATTCGTAAATTTTGGGTCTTTAAATTTGAACCCCAAACTTCTGGAATTCCTTTAAGAAAAGTCAGGTCGCTACAGTTGGTATCATAGCATGGTCCTTGAGATAAACACACTTACAGTTTGAACAGCTCTCACCAGCCGCTTCTGAATATTGTGAGTTTTATTTCATGTTCTAGCATAAAGAAATCTCTCATAATAGAATTGTGGTGGATTTGGGCTACACTTACAGATATGGCAGGACGAGGTAGAGGAAGAAGAAGTAATATAGAAGGAGATAGTGAATCAGAGGGCGTGAATCTTGTCCTTAATAGTATGGCCCAACTTTTAGAACGTCTGGTTGACCAAACCAATCAAGGGAATGGTCAATCATCAGGAAGAGTGGTTAGTAGAGAAGATCCTCAGGAGAGGTTCAGAAGACAAAGACCTCAGGAGTTTACTGGTTCTACTGATCCTCTTATACCTGAAAGCTGGATCAAGCCAATGGAAGTGATATTTGAATACCTACACCTGACAGAACTAGAGAGGCCTCGGTGTGCGATCTACATGCTGAGAGGAGATGCTATGATATGGTGGGAAGGAGCCAAGTTAACTGTAGACTTGGAAATGCTCACATGGGAGGAATTTAAGAGAGTATTCTTTGAGCAGTACTTTACTGTGGACGTGAGGGAGGAGATACAGAATGAGTTCCTAACTCTTAAGCAAGCAGGGATGTCTATGCTGGAGTATATCCGCAAGTTCGAGAGGGGATGCTACTTTGTTCCTTTGATTGGAACTAATGCAGATGTCAAGCTTCAGCATTTTATTAATGGGTTGAAGCCAATGATTAAGCATGACGTTAGACTTGAAGAACCCGTGGATTATAGAGAAGCTGTGAATAAAACTCTACGTGCAGAGCAGGACTGGAAGACAATTGAGGATGAGAGACAGCTGAAACGACAAGCCTTCCAACAGAAAGACCGTAGACAATCTAAGAGGCCAAACAACCAGCAAGGGTCTCAAGGAAAAGGACCAATAGCTGCACAACCTGTCTCTGCTGTTCCCAAACTTGTAAATAGGCCAGTATGTCCCAATTGCAAGAAGAATCATTCTGGTCAGTGTCGTTTTGGCCAGGAAGGATGTTATACGTGCGGCAAGATGGGTCACTTCTCTAAGTATTGTCCCCAGAAACAACAACTCATCACCAGCAGGGCATATGTGATGACAGCAGAACAAGCTCCAGCAGATACTACGATTGTGACTGGTAAGATTGTTGTCGCTAGTATGTTTAACCTAGCATTGTTAGATTCTGGTGCAACTCATTCCTTTGTATCAGAGAGATTTGCTAAGAATTTACCAGTAAAACCAGAAGCAGTAGAAGTAGGATTTTGCGTTCAGATTCCTTCGGGAGAAAGTATAGTTACCAGTCATGTTATTCGAAATATAGAACTTAAGCTTCAAGGGAATATTGTCTATGCAGATTTGATAGTGCTGCCACTGATTGAGTTTGATTTAATATTGGGAATAGATTGGTTAACTAAGTACGGAACCGTTATAGATTTTATGCGGAGGACGGTTAAGATTAAATTACCCAGTGGGAATTCCTTCCTTTTCAAAGCTGACAGATTTGATAACACACCTAAGATAATATCAGCTTTGAAAGCCCAACGGTGTTTAAGAGACGGATGCCAAGGATACTTAGTAAGTGCTATGTCGATAGTACAAGATTCTAAGATTAATTTGGAGGATGTAGAAGTAGTGAACGAGTTTCCAGATGTCTTCCCAGAAGATATCTCAGGTCTTCCTCCAGAGCGAGAACTAGAATTTTCTATCGATTTAGTACCAGAAGCTGCCCCATGTTCCAAGCCTCCGTACAGACTTGCCCCTAAGGAAATGCAGGAGTTAAAAGAACAGATCCAAGATTTATCAGATAAAGGTTCATCAGACCCAGTACTTCGCTGTGGGGAGCTCCGGTGTTGTTCGTAAAGAAGAAAGATGGAAGTATGCGTTTGTGCATAGATTTTAGAGAACTGAATAAGTTAACAATTAGAAATAAGTACCCTCTTCCTAGAATAAATGACTTATTCGATCAGTTACGAGGAGCTGCCGTATTTTCGAAGATGGACCTCAGATCTTGATACCATTAGCTACGAGTTAGAGAAGCAGACGTGTATAAAACAGATTTCAGAACTAGATATGGCCATTATGAGTTTTTAGTTATGCCCTTTGGATTAACTAATGCGCCATCAGTTGTTTATGGATATGATGAATAGAGTATTTCAACCTTTTCTAGACAGATTCGTTATTGTATTTATAGATGATATACTCATTTACTCTAAGAGCAGATGTGAACAAATAGAGCATCTTAGAAAAATTTTGCAGATTCTGAGAACTAAGAAATTGTTTGCTTAGTTTAGTAATTGCGAATTTTCGATTGAAAAAGTTATATTTCTGGGTCATATCGTTTCAAAGAATGGGATACAAGTAGATCCTTCTAAGGTAGAAGCTGTTCGAGAATGGCCTGTACCTAAGAGTGTAACAGAGGTTCGTAGTTTCTTAGGACTTGCAGGATATTACAGAAGATTTATAGAGGGATTTTCTAAGATAGCTGTCCCTTTAACGTCATTGACTAAGAAGAATGTTAAGTATGATTGGACTCAAGAATGCCAGTCCAGTTTTGAGAAATTAAAATTTGCATTAATAGAAGTCCCTGTTTTGACGTTACCGTCGGGGAAAGGAAATTTGTGATTTATACAGATGCGTCGAAGACAGGACTAGGAGCTGTTTTGATGCAAGATTAGAAAGTAATTTCTTATGCTTCTAGACAGCTGAAGATTCATGAGAAAAATTATCCTACGCATGACTTAGAATTAGCAGCGGTGGTTTTTTCGTTAAGATTTGAATATCTTTATGGTAGAGAAATGCAAATTTGTGATTTATACAGATGCGTCGAAGACAGGACTAGGAGCTGTTTTGATGCAAGATTAGAAAGTAATTTCTTATGCTTCTAGACAGCTGAAGATTCATGAGAAAAATTATCCTACGCATGACTTAGAATTAGCAGCGGTGGTTTTTTCGTTAAAGATTTGAATATCTTTATGGAGAGAAATGCAAAATCTTTACTGATCACAAGAGCCTTAAGTATTTCTTTACCCAGAAGGAGCTTAACATGAGACAAAAAAGATGGCTCGAACTGGTTAAAGATTATGATTGTGTGATCAGCTATCACCCAGGTAAAGCTAAAGTAGTAGCAGATTCGTTAAGTAGAAGAAATGTTGGTTTGGATCAGATCTCAGTTCAGATTCCATTAGCGTTAGAGATTAATAAATTTAAGCTGGGAATAATTACGAAAAAGAATACTGCTAAGCTATCAGTTCTTACGATCCAGTCTACTTTGAAAGATCGGATTCGAGAGAGTCAAGCAAGGGACGAACAATTACAGAAATGGAAGAAGCAAGATGAAGACAGAGGAGGAAATCTATATACAATAGAAGGGGGAATTGTGAAATACCAGAATAGGTTGTGGGTACCGCGTACAGATGAGTTGCGCAAAGAGATTATGAATGAAGCCCATAACTCACCATATTCCATTCACCCAGGAGGAACAAAGATGTATAAGGATTTGCAACCCCTGTTTTGGTGGCCAGGGATGAAGCAAGATATCTGTAATTTCGTTTTAGAATGTTTAACATGCCAACAAGTAAAAGCATAGCATCAAAGACCAACTGGAATGTTAAAACCTCTCCCTATACCAGTATGGAAATGGGATAACATAGCAATGGATTTCGTCGTAGTATTACCAAGAACAGTTCATGGATTCAATGATATATGGGTTATCATTGATAGATTAACCATGTTAGCGCATTTTATACCTGTTAAGACAACATACGATTTGAATAAGTATGCTGAATTGTATGTTAAAGAAATAGTTAGACTCCATGGAATTCCAAGTTATATAGTATCAGATAGAGATCCCAGATTTACTTCTAGGTTCTGGAAAAGTTTAAAGCTTTGGGAACTAAGTTAACCTTCAGTACAGCGTTCCCTCCTTAGACAGATGGACAGTCAGAAAGAGTTATCCAAATACTGGAGGATTTGTTACGTATGTGTGTTCTTGACTTTGCAGATAGTTGGGATTCTAAATTACCCTTAGTCGAGTTCGCCTATAACAATAGTTACCAAGCTACAATAGAAATGACACCATACGAAGCTCTGTATGGTAGAAAATGTAGATCACCGATTCATTGGGATGATGTAGGTGAAAGAACAGAGATAGGACCAGATATTATAGAACAGACTTCTGAAGCCATTAAGAGAATACATGATCGGATGAATACGGCACAGAGTAGACAGAAGAGTTACGCAGATAGTCATCGCCGAGATCTGAATTTTGTAATAGGAGATCATGTTTTCCTAAAAGTAGCACCGATGAAGGGAGTTATGAGATTTGGAAGAAAAGGAAAGCCGAGTCCCAGATTTTTTGACCATTTCAGATTCTAGAAAGAATTGGGACTTTAGCTATCGATTAGCTTCGCCTCCAGAAATGTCAGCTGTCCATAATGTGTTTCACATTTCAGCGTTGAGGAAATACATTGCGAATGCTTCACATGTACTTAGACATGAACCTATCCAGTTATCACCAGATTTGACTTACGAATAGGTTCCAGAGAAGATTCTTTCTAGTGAGAATCGTAAGTTAAGGAATAAGACTGTCCCTATGATTAAGATTCAGTGGGCAAACCACTCAGAAAGAGAAGCTACGTGGGAAGTCGAATCTGATATGCAGAAAAGCTACCCAGATCTCTTTAAGTAAGTAATTTCGGGGACGAAATTCTTTTAAGGTGGGTAGAATTGTAACGCCCAGACATTTTTATAGGCCACAATTAGAAAGTTATATGATTTGAGGGATTAAATGGAAATGCTAAAATTACTCAGCTTTCAATTAGTTGAATTCAACTTTCGTTTTTTTCAAGTTGAGCTGAGTTCAGATTTGAGCTTTTTGCGTTAATCAGTTCCTGCCTTAGTTGAATTGATTTCAGTTATGAGAATGCAATTGCAGCAGCTGCGTGGTTGATCCTACTAGCCAACTGAATCCTTCATTTTTAACCAAAATAGTTCGGGTTCTAATTATGCATCAGATTTCTCTTTGAAATGGAGTAGCGCTTTTAAAAGACTTTCTGAACATATTGATTAAACGTGTTTCTTTCTTAGGCATTCTAATTCATTATTCGATCATTTTCAGAAATTTCTTGAGATATTTTGAATTCTTCAGACAAAGGAAAACCATCGTTGTTCATGTTTATTCTTGTGGTTAAGTCTGAAATCTGGTTCTTAAACCAAAAGCTGATGTTTCTATGTTGAATAAATTCTAAAGCGTGACATTCAGATGTTGCGTTAAGTCTATGTTCAGATGCGAGTTTGTTTCACACCTGAATTGGGTCAGATCCTTCACTGTTGATTATTTCACTACTGAGTTGACCATTTGACATCTGAGTTGACTACAGTTATTTACCGATATCTGAATAATCTCATTTAAAATCGTTGACATCTGAGTTGACCAACGAATGACATCTGAATTCTTTCTTCTTCGCTGAGATACTTAAGCACAATTCAGATTTAATTGTTTTAGCCTTTGATTCTACTTTGATTGGTACAAGAAGTACAGATTTGAATTCCTTATTCATTTCCGCTTCAATTCGAAAGATTAATTTGAATAGTTCGAGTGACTTTATTCAGTTTTCATCTTCGCAAGTTTTACAGAGAATTCTCATAAAATTCCAGAACATCATTAGACAACGAAAAACGAGTAAACTGTGCTAGAAAGAAAAGAAAAACAGAATTACGAAAGAATAGAAAGAAAGAAAGTTTTAGAAAAGTTTTACAGAATATGATTAGATAACAGTTGGATTCCCAGGGAGGGTGAGTGCCTGGTTGACGATCCAGTGTGCCCCTTCAAATGGAAAGGGACAAGATTATAGTTGAGAGAAACTGTAATCCCTTTCCCAGGAAGGATCAGAGTTCCAGATTGACGGGTCTGTAGTTCCCTTCACATAGATGGGATTTATCCCAGCCCCTGATATCAAAAGAGAGTTTAATCAAACGACCGGAACCACTGTGCGAGTGTCTAATTCTCAATTACCAGAAAATAAAAAAAGAGCGAAAGTGTGATTTTAATCACAGTTCTGTAGAAAGTTTAAAGAAGATGTTTTCAGAACTTGTTTATGATTATGCTTTCAGTTCATTCAGATTTCACATTTATCATTTTTAGCTTATTTTAATATTAAGCTATTCATATTCAGATTCCAGTACTGTATTAGATATCGTTTGCTTGTGTTATGTGCTTTCGATATTTCAGATTTTACCTGCTGAGCCCCTAGGCTCATTAGTTTTCATTGAGTGCAGGTAATGAGCAGTAGGGAGTTGGATGGTGATGATTTGAACAAAAAGTTGTGTTTGTCGTGGACAGCAGTTCCGTTGTTCTTTCAATTTCAGATTTTGTTATACAGAACTGTTGTTATAGTTTTGTATAATAACAGATTTCTAGTCTCTTTATTTTGAAGAAATCTGTATAGACTTCCTGTATAAAGATGTATACATTTTTGTCTGAATACCTGTCAGATGTTGTACCAGTTCCGCACATGTTATTGTTCAACTTCTCTTATATTTCCGCATTTGTGAATTGCGTTTATTTGCAATTCAGTCCAGAATTTAGTAGCGACTTTTATGTTTAATAAATTCGTAAATTTTGGGTCTTTATTTGAACCCCAAACTTCTGGAATTCCTTTAAGAAAAGTCGGGTCGCTACAGATATACTTCAAACTCTTGTGGTCGGTGTATACCACAAATTGTTCACCATACAAATAGTGACGCCAAATCTTCTTGGCAAACACTATTTCAGCCAACTCTAAATCATGAACGGGATATCTCGTCTCATGGGGCTTCAACTGTCGAGACTCATAAGCTAACACAAACCCGTTCTGCATCTGCACGCAACCCAAACCACTCAGAGAGGCATCAGAGCAAACTACAAAACCTCCAGAACCCGAGGTCAAAGCCAACACAGGAGCAGTAGTGCACTTCTCCTTAAGCAACTGGAAATTCGACTCACACTCTTCAGTCCAAACAAACTTTCTATCCTTCTAGGTCAACTGAGTCATCGGCCTAGCTATCGAAGAAAACTTCTCAATAAAATGCCTATAATAGCCAGCCAAACCTAAGAAACTACAGATCTCAGTCAAACTCCTAGGTCGATCCCAGTTAAGAACTGCTTCAACCTTACTCGGATCCATGGAAATCCCTTGCGCTGAAATGACATGACCCAAAAAGACAACTCTATCCAGCCAGAATTCACACTTGCTGAACTTTGCATACAGTTGTGAGTCTCTCAGTTTCTGCAAAACCAATCTCAAGTGCTCTTTATGCTCTCTCAAGTTCCCCGAATACACCAGGATGTCATCTATGAAGACAATAACAAAACGATCGATATACTCACTGAAGACGCGATTCATCAAATCCATGAAGACAGCAAGAGCATTCGTCAATCCAAATTGCATCAGCAAAAACTCATAATGCCATATCTAGTCCTGAAAAACGTCTTTGCCACATCAGCGTATCAGATCCGCAACTGATGATAACCAGATCGTAGATCAATCTTAGAGTATACAGCAGATCCCTGCAACTGGTCGAACAAGTCATCAATGTCAGGCCTCGTGCTCACAACAGATAAACACATGCGGAAGCTATCAAAAAGTGGGTAAAATTTTTGCTTTTAGGCCCGACGGTTTTAAACATATAATTTAAAATACAACAATACTTAAAATAAGTTTCCCAATTCGTAAAACAACCAACAATAAAGCATACATAATTCCAAACATGTATCAGACTCCCCTACGAGTACAACAACAAAGCACAGGGCATCTCCCTGGCTAACAAATACACAGATAAATTCACCGAAACATCCCAGAGCAACACTTACCACAAAACAAGGCCTGAGACTATTGATTCCAACCTGTAAAACATACACAATATACAGGAAATCATCAACTCAAAACTCACGGCCAACACATAAAAGCTCACGGCTGGGAGTCACACTCAACCAGCTAATCATTAAACCTCAACAACCAAACAGGAAGCTTAAAACTATGGCTAGGAACATGGTCTCGAAGCTGGACAGAAACGCTACCTGCACAACAAAACTCACGCACGAGAACAGCAACTTCGTGCTTTCGATCCAGCCCACGACAGCTTCCAAAAATGGTGTAGGATGATAGAGCTTCTCGAGAGGAGTCCAACGCTACCTCACACGAGCAAAACAACCACCGGAAACGCCGGGAATTCACCGGAATAGCTCACGGTGAACAGTAACGAGGGTTTGAGAAAACAGAGAACGAAAGGCTGGAAAATATTCTAAGTATAGAATCTGGTATCGAATTTGAAGACCAAGTCTTCCTATAAATATCACTAGCAACAACTGGAACCAATTCACATAATTGTCCATCGACAAAACCAGTCGACACCATAAATCTCCCAAACCAACAGGCACAATCAACCAGCAGATGCAAAGAAACCAGCTGCTGAAATCTCAAACCACGCTAAAGAAAACGACGACGCATCGCACACGCCATCCAGTCGCTAGCTACAGTAACCACCACCAGCTGCAAGCTACAGTAGCGAACAATCTCTCGCAGCTGGAAAACCAGACGCTGGTTCAAAAATACAAAAGCTGGAACCAGCTGCAACATACAAAACGCAGCGTTGCAACTAATCAAAACGGCGTCGCACAACTGACGTCATCCAGTCGCAAGCTTTCGCGAAATACCAGTCGCAAGATACGAAACACAACCAGTCGCAAGCTACAAACTTTGACCCGTGTTGACCATTGCTCTCGACTGGTCCTCCAGACTCAACAAATCCTTGCAGCTGGTACCAGTCGCAATACTCAAACAACGACGTATAGCGCTCAACACAAAACACGCTACTAAACTCTCGACTGGTTCCTCGACTGGTCTCTTCACCAGCGACCACAACACAATTCACTAACGCATCTGCTGCATTACAAAACGCGCTTCGACTGGTTTTCGCCACCGACCAGCTGCTGGCTCACAAAACCAGCTTTTGCCTCAAAACCTAAAAACACGAAAGCTTCCAGAATTGTTCAACACACGAAATGGAACCCGAAAATGCAACTCAAACCTCAAAGCAGAGATCTAAACCACAACATCTCTTAATCAACCGATTAATTCCAACAATTAATCCTTAATACAAAATCAGGTCTCACAATCAATACTCAGCAACGAATACTTGTTCTTAATCGTTTCTTTGTTCAACTGCCGAAAATCCACACACATCCTCATAGATCCATCCTTCTTCTTCATAAAAAGAATCGGAGCTCCCAAGGGCGACATAATCGGTCTAATGAAGCCTTTCTCTAAAAGATCATGCAACTGCTCTTTGAGTTCCTTCTGTTGTGGATCCGGATCCGCCCCCCGGTCAGGCAGCGGAAGAACAAAAATATTGAACCGGGAGGCGATCAATACGATAATCAAAACTACATGTATCGACATACATCGGGTGTTTCAGACGTGTTACCTCGCTGGCACTTGTGCCTGGCTCCAACCGGTGTTTCAAGAACCCGGCGCTTCTCGGTAGATACGCCAATCCGGTCCACGACTAGATCCGAGATTCCTTCGTCAGACTGCACTAGAAGTCCTGACGAGATCAGCACGATCGGATTCTCCTCGAAAAACTAGGCCGGAACAAAATTCCGACGAAGTTGGGCGGCGACGGCGGCGGCGCACGGCGGCGGCGGCGGCGAGAGAGGAGAAGGGAGGCGGCGGCTCACGCTAGGGTTAGGTTTAGTGTAGAGTTCACTTCCCGAAATCCTCTTCTCGTGCTCAACACATTGAGCTGAGTATCCGTGTGGGAATTTCAAATCCAGTACTTGTGTGACCCTCAATGGTTCAGGGATACAGCTAGCCGTGGGCCCACAACCATTGTGGCTCCAGAATCACAATTCCGGACCTACCCAACGGATCATGGTAAAGCGTCTAGCAACATCGCCCAATGATCCCCTAGGTATCACTGATAGTGCCTGCAAGAACCAGTCGGTCGTGGTTAGCATACTGTACGGTCCTTTCAATCCATATATCCCGATCAGATCAACGACCATTGGTAAATCGAGAGTCGCTAGAGACCCGATAGCTATGCATACATCTTGGAGATCGAATAGTGACATCACGAGTGTAACTAGGTAAACACATTTACCTAAAAAATTGTGGCGCAGCAGCATCGGCTGTGGTCGGCCAGCGTCGTGCACGGGGCATCGCCATGAATGCGAGACCAGCGCGCAACTCCCAGCGAACCTCGGCCGGCGAGCTTCGCACACATCATCGGCCGCTCCAAGCAATTTCGTCCGGCCACCGTGCACAGGTCGCACGGCCAGCGCGCGACGTGAGGTTCCCCATCGCGCGACCAGCGCGCGATGGTGTCGCGCGCGCCACAGCGCGCGCGCGACGTGGTGGTCGCCGCCGCGCAAGGCGGCTGCCCGGCGATTCGCTTCCCGGTTTTCGTTTTTCCGCGACAAATGGTAACCACTTGGAAAGTCCGAACGAGGGTAGTTCGATAGATCACCATGTCACTACCCATCTGTATGCTCAGAACATCACAATGTTCCCTATCAATGAAACATGGACTTTTGCATCGCAGATACTAGTCTCGAACTCGGGCGGCCTTATCCTCATTTTGACGGCCCAATCGACTAGGAACATGTTCAGAATACACAGCGACTATTAGATGTGTTTCATGATAGCCGTCATACCCACTATCACATCTAACATACGCTTTAGTGTATTCTAGGTCTTTACTCAACACAATTGTAAATAATTACACACATAATGAAAGTAAAGAATGCCATATAAAAGAATGCGAATATCATATATAAAGATCGTTTGTACAAGAGTCAATAAAACCCACACGCCACCAGTTGGCTAGTTGGGCATCTACTCTAACACCTTCAACTCAGCTGGCGCCAATCGATACGGAGCTCTAGAAATCGGGGCTGTTCCTGGCACCAACTCTATGCTGAAATCAATCTCTCGTCTCGGAGGGAATCCAAGAATCTCATCCGGAAACACGTCGGTAAACTCTCTAGCAATCGGAACATTGCTCAATCCTACTCGCGATACTTGGGAAACATCCAAGGCATAGATAATAAACCCTGAATTCTCTAGCGACAACAAACTAAACATCTCCATGGCAGACACCAAAGGAATCTTAGGTCGCGAATCAGCACCATAGAAATCCCATTTCTCTCCAAATTCAGGCCTAAATATCACTTTACCATGAAAGCAATCAACTGTCGCTCTATAACTGGACAACACGTCCATTCCCAAGATACAGTCAAAATCTCTAATCTCCAGGACAACCAGATTAGTCACTAGCACATGCTCATCAAACCTAAGAACACAATCCAACACTACCTCAAGGGACAACAAACTCACGCCAGCAGGGTAGATACATAGACAACATCATACAGTGGGGAAGAACTCAACCCACACTCATAAACAATCAACGCAGAAATAAAGGAATGTTTTGCTCCAGTATCAAACTAAACTCGTGCAGGAAAGTCAAAGATAAAGCAAGTACCTGCAATCACTCCCTTTGGTCTATCCTCCGCCTGCTCTCTCGACAAGGCGTTCACTTGAGCTTGCTGCACTCCCGGAAACTGAGGTCTCGAAGGTCCACAAAACCTAGACGGTTCACGGGGTTGGAAACCTGATCGTTGGGACTGAGCAAAAGGTTGGGGTTTCTACGAAGACCCACCAGCTGAACCTTGATGCGACTGACCCAAAGACTGTCCTCTAGCCGAACACACTCGAGCAAAATGTCCAGGCTGCCCACAGTTATGACAAAGACCCTGAACTCCACGACACTGAGAAGTCATATGACGACCTCCACACTGTCCACAAGTCACTCCTCCTTCGGAGCCACTACCACCAGTACTCACTGAACCAGAAGAACTAGAGTTCGAACGCTTCTTAAATTGTTTCCCTCGAGTCTTGAACCTCTGACGATTCTACTGTTGCGGCACTTGAGGAGATTGGAAAGAAGGCATCGCTTTCGGTACAGGTTTAAAACTACGTCCAGCTGTCGACTGAACCTGATTCTGTACCTCCATCAGACTCTTCTCAATATCCACTGCTCTATCCACAGCCTCAACATACGTCGTAGGGGAACCAGCTAACACCATCCGGAACAACTCGGGCCTCAACTGTAAGGACCCATCCAGCTCCCTACTATGGAGACCCTAGAGGGTGAACCCATACTCATAGGACTACCCACATCCCTGGAAGTGTGGTTAAACTAGTAGCTCAAGTGGTACCAGGGAAGGTGAACTTTGGGTAATATGCCTGGTGACCCGGGTTCAATTCCTTTGGGAGGCAGTTTAACCACACTTCCAGGGGTGTGGGTAGTCCTATAAGTATGGGTTCACCCTCCAGGGTCTCAACAGTAGGGAGCTGGGTGGGTCCTTACATCAACCCTCTCAAAAACTTGTTCCTCTTCGTCCTCGCCTAGTTCCCAACATGGGGAACATACGAAAACAGCGAAGAAAACTGCCTGGAATACTCAGCCACCCTCAAGTTCCCTTGCTTCAGGTTGTCGAACTCCCGCTCACGGTTGTTATAGAAATACTCAGGGGTATACTCCTGTCGAAAAGTTGCACAGAAGCTCTCCCAAGAAATCAAAACTCCAGTCTCTCTCATGACACGAGAAGTACCCTTCCACCAGCGTTGAGCATGCTCTCTCAACTGCAACACTGCTAAATTCAGCCTCCTCTCTTGCGAGTACTCCACTGCGTCAAACAACTCTTCCATGTGCTCAAGCCAGCCTTCAGCCAACAGACCAGCCTCGACACCAGTAAACGTCAGGGGATTCATCCTCTGGAACCTAGCCAACACTAGTTCCATCTCTCCAATATGTCGGGTCACATCATCCACCTCTACCTCAACTTGTCTAGTTCGGCGACGCAAAGGTATACCCTGCTGTTCAACATCCTCATCACTGCCCGGGGCTCCAGACTCCCCATCTACCTTCCTAGAAATCCTACTCCTACCTCTCCTCGGCGGAATCTACCAAAACTCAGAGGTAAGAACAAGTAGATATATCACAGAGGAAAATAATCAAATCACACAATCACAGAGTCAGTCAAAATCAAAACTCAAACTCTGTGCCTAGACTCAAGTGTGATCAAAAGAAACGAGCTTATCCCAGTTTAAGCTCTGATACCAAAAATGTCAGGCCCGGTGCGCTAATAATCAATTAATCACAAATATGCGGAAGCATCATAAAAATATGAGCTAAAAATTTTCGAATATGGTCCTGGTCCAATATCATTCAAAATACAGTCATACTCAAAATAAGAGTTTAACTCAAAACTCATACAAAATACAATAAAACAAGTAGTCAATCAACTACAGATTCCCCAATTAAATAAAGGCACAGGACATCCCCTGGCTCAATGTAAATACATAACACTGGGACTCATAATCAGAAAGGGGATCGACCAGCTGAAGTTCCAGTCTGTCCAGCCTGGTTACTTGAAGTAATGGCCAACCAAAATAGCCCAAAACAGGGAAAATAAACTAGGTCAAATCTCAGTACAAAGAGCACAATAAAAGCATCTATCATATGATACAATGCAATATCTCAATCGTGCAATGCATGAAAGGGATACCAAGATTCATCGATAGACAAGAGCACAACGACTCAGCTGTACAGATCTCATCAATCATCATCATCTTGTGATATTCAGGTGCGATGACTCATTCGACCATCACAAGGCAGTGGTATTCAGGCACGACGACTCAGCCGGCCACCACATCAAAAACAGCGTTGAACCTTTCAGGCGTGACAACTCAGCCGGTCGATCACAACGTGCAAAGAAATTCATTTCTCAAAGGAATCAGGCTCATTATGTATGCGTGAATGCGCAGCAGACTCATGCCTAAAATCATACATGTATCTCACGCACAAACAGATATGAGCACAGAATCATCATACAATCGACACAAAGCACATCAGCTAATACACGAAAGAAATATCCCAAAGCTGATAACAAAGCTGCTAATTCTAGCACAATTCGTACCTTAATTCAGCTTCTACCTCAACAGATGTTTCAAAAACAAGGCGCAACAACCAACTCAAGTCTACTGCCGTAGCAGCTTCACAACGAACTCAACAGAAGCCACTACCAGCTCAAATCTGTTATGATATCTCAATATCAACTCAAATCTGAACTCATACAGCTTAAATTCTAAAGCCTCGTAGCTTACTCAGCTATCTCAACTCTACAGAGCACCACTCAGATCTTCAACGAAGCTTCAAATGGAAAGAAATCTCTTACCCAAAGATGCTACAAAACAGAAGTACTACGGGTCAACAATTGCAAAGATACACGAACACTAAAACTACTTCGCGCTTCACAATTTCGACGACTCCACTCTCCAAACTGGTATCAATCAAACGTTCTAGAGAAGACGAGCTCAGCGCTACCAATCTTGCTCCAAACGGCGGCGTATAAAACGACTGCAATGGACAGAAATAGGGTTCGGATAAACAGTACCAATCGAGGGTTATCGAGGATGAAGATAAGAAATATCAGGTTCAAAAATATTCTAAGTGCTAATCGACTTCCCCAAGTCCAAGTTACAATGAAAGTCAATCACCAAAAAATTCAGATCCCATCACTAAGGCAGAAATCCCTCAAATCTGGCCTCAGCTGTCACTCACATCTGACTACACTATATCGGGTCTGACTCTCCAAACAACACGCGCTTTTAATCAAAATGACGTCGTGCTAATTAACAAAACGACGTAGCATAGGGGTCCCGCTCTCGCAACAGATCCCGCTAATGCTCATCCAGACTTGACCACATAAACGTTCACATCTGTTCACGCCCGCTAAACAGATTCCACTCACTAGCGTCAAACCTAAAGACACGATACGACATCGCATTACCTCTTGCAACGCCATATCTGACTAGCACCTCAACGACAGCGTTCGCTCCCTGCTCGCGGCAATTCACACAAACCCACGAGGGACACATCTGAACATCCAGATTTCACTCAAATCTGAAATTCTGAAAATCACCAAATCCTCACATCTGAAAACTCGATAATCAGAAACTCAATTAGCTAATCCCAATCAAAATCTGATTAGCTAATAAATCGTACTTAACAATTTCTAGTCCACACATTTATTTACTCTGATTTTTTTATGAAAAAGGAATGATATGATTTTGAGATATTTACCCTATTTATTTTTTAAATAAATGTTGAGAAAAATGTTTTAAAGGGGACGAGCCATAATTTTAAAGATTTTTTATTCCACACATGATTTTTTTTAAAAAAAAAATTCCGGATTCTGGTTCGTTTCAGTTGTATCAGAGCGGTGGTTCTGGTGGGGCACTAGCCTGCTGCATGGAGCTCGAAAGTCGCACTGCAAGTCTGTAAGTTTTAGAGTTTTATGATGCATGTTTATTTTCACATGATGCATGTTCTATTTTTAGCATTACTCCTACTTTAGGAGTTTTAGAGTTAGATGCTTAGTCATGCACTTAGATTTATGTGGTAAGGTTTGGGTGTACTAGTATGCCTCCCAGACGCGACAGAAGCCAGTAAGATGATGCTACGCCACCTCCTCCTCCGCCACCTCCTCAGTTGACACCCTACGAGAGGGCTAGTGTGGACATGCTAGCCGGGATCACCAGATTATTGGAGAGACAGTCGGAGCAACCTGGGAAGTCACATGAGGAGGACGTCACTGAGAGGTTCCGCAAGAAGGGACCCAAGGAATTTTCTGGGACTACTGATCACTTGTTGCTGAGGAGTGGATCCGGTCGTTGGAGACCATCTTTGCTTATATTGGTCCCCCGGATGCTGACAAGGTCCGTTGTGCTATTTTCATGATGAAGGGAGATGCCGCTCTTCGGTGGGAGAGTGCGGTGGTTGGTCTGATTCTGGAGAGCTTTACTTGGGAAAGATTCAAGGTTGTCTTTTCTGAGAATTATTTCACTGTTGATGCCCGGAGCCAGCTTATCAGGGAGTTTATGAGTCTCCGCCAGGGAGACAAGTCTGTTGCTGAGTATGTGCGACAGTTCGAGCGGGGGTGTCAATTCGTGCCCTCGATCGCGACTGTGGAGAGCGAGAAGCTGCGATAGTTTACTGATGGACTATGACCAGACATATGCCACGACGTCAATATGGTGATGTGGCTAGTTATATTGTGGCAGTGAACAGAGCTTACCGATCTGAGAGGGACCGGAAGGATATGAGGGATGACTTCAAAAGGAAGCGACAGTTGCAACAACTAGTCAGATGACAGTCTTCGCAGCAGCCAGCGAAGAGACCATTTATATGGGCCCAAATCCTCAAGGCTCACAGCAGCAGAGACCTTAGGGCCAGCAGAGGTCGCAGGGTCAGCAGAGTCCACAGCAGCAGAGGGCTACTGCCCCAAGACCTGGAGGGATACCGATGTGTCAGGTGTGCCATAAGAATCATCCAGGACTGTGCATGGCGGATTCAGGAAGGTGTTATCACTGCAAGGAGCTGGGGCATATCTCTAAGGATTGCCCTGGAGGAAGCATTCTACTGGTCATGTTTTCGTGATGCAGGCAGAGGCTTCAGATCCAGACACGACGTTACTCACAGGTCTTTTACTTTAGAGATTTCCGTCATTTTCGTGCTTTGGCATGTTGGTGTTTGGGTATTTTAGATTGCATGCTAAGTAGAGCACTGCTAGGAGATTCTATGCCTTAGTTGCTGAGTTGATATAAGTAAGAACTGTTACATCTTCTAGAATTTGCCTTGAGAATTTAGACGGATAGGACTAGAAAACTTAGAAATATGATAGGCACCTAAAACATTTTGGGATCAAGTTTGATCGTAAACTCGTGCCTGTGTGACGTTTCTATTTCAAGCGAGATTCGTGTGCTAGGTGTTACTACCCTCGCTTTGCTACACTCAGGGGCGACTCACTCGTTTATTTTGAATGCGTTCACACAGAGGATGGGCATTATTCCAGAGAGCTTGGGTGTAGATATAGCCATGATGGTTACGTCAGGAGAGGAGTTGATGATGACCAACGTTGTTCAGGGATTGATGATGATGTTCCAGGATCATTCGGTCAGAGCAGACTTTGTCATTTTGCCGATGTCAGGATTCGACCTCATCCTACGTATGGACTGGTTGATGGAGCATGGAGCAGTGATTGATTTCTAGCGGAGTTCAGTGATGATCAGGCCTCCAGGGCAGGAGACCTTCTTATTTGAGGCAGCGAGGAGACCTTGGAAGCCCAGATTCATATCTTTTCTGCAGGACAGGAAGCTTGTGGAGCTTGGTTGTCAGGCGTTCTTGGCCAGTGTTACCACTACTGGAGGTTCAGCAGGCCCTTCACTGTCTGATGTGGAGGTAGTCAGAGATTTCGCAGACGTTTTCCCTGATGATGTAGTGGGAGTTCCACCGGAGAGAGAGGTGGAGTTTTTGATTGAGCTGCTTCCAGATACTGTGCCTATATCTAAGGCACCATATCGTTTGGCTCCTACCGAGATGAAGGAGTTGAAGGAGCAGATTCAGGAGTTGCTCGACAAGGGATTCATACGCCCTAGCATTTATCCATGGGGCGCGCCATTTCTGTTTGTGAAAAATAAGGATGGTAGCATGAGGTTGTGCATAGAATATCGAGATCTGAATCGTGTCACATTGAAGAAAAAATACCCACTCTCGAGTATAGAGGATTTATTTGATCAGCTGTAGGGAGCTTCGGTGTTCTCCAAGATTGATTTGAGGTCTGGCTACCTTCAATTGAGAGTTAGAGAGGAGGACATGTCCAGTACTGCATTTTGGACACGTTACACCATTATGAGTTTTTGGTGATGCCATTTGGCCTGACGAATGCCCCAGCGATCTTCATGGATTTGATGAACATGGTCTTCAGACAGTACTTAGACCAGTTCATCATTGTTTTTATCGATGGAATCCTGGTCTATTCACGGATCTTGGAGAATCATAGACAACACTTGCAGATGGCTTTGCAGACATTGAGAGAGCATAGGTTGTATGCCAAGTTCAGCAAGTGCGAGTTCTGTCTTGAGAAGGTGGCGTTCTTGGGGCATATCGTTTCTAGATGGGATTTCAGTCGATCCATAGAAGGTGTAGGAAGTGCAGAACTGGGGGATTCCAAAGAATGCAGTAGAGATTCGCAGTTTCTTGCGGTTAGTAGGATACTATCGCAAGTTTATCAAGGGCTTATCTTCGATATCAGTGCCCTTGACAACCCTGACCAAGAAAAATACGAAGTATGTTTGGAGTTCTGAGTGTCAGAAGAGCTTCGATCAGCTGAAGGAGGCTCTCACTTCAGCACCAGTGTTAGCGATGCCGTGGATCATGAGGAGTTTGTAGTGTATACAGATGCTTCCCTGAGAGGGTTAGGTGCAGTTCTGATGTAGGGAAGCAAGGTTATTGCATACGCGTCAAGACAGTTGAAGAGTTATGAGCAGAACTATCCGACGCATGATCTGGAGCTTGTAGCAGTAGTGTTTGCACTGAATATTTGGAGACACTTTCTGTACGGTGAGAAGTGTCAGATCTTCACCGACCATAAGAGCCTCAAGTACTTCTTCACCCAGAAGGAGCTGAACATGAGGCAGCGCAGATGGCTAGAGTTGGTGAAGGATTATGATTGTGACATTAGCTACCATCCGGGTAAAGCTAATGCGGTGGTAGACACTTTGAGCCGGAAGACTGCAGTAGTGCATGTTTGTCAGTCGAGAGGCTACTACAGGCTGAGATACAGAGGTTCAGACTATATTTCTATTCAGGAGGATGTGCATCGAGTTTGGCAATGATAACAGTTCAGCCGACTCTTCGAGAGCGGATTAGAGATGGGTAGGCCTCTGATGAGAAGTTACAGCAGTGGAGACAGCAAGATGAGGCCAGAGGACGAGGTATGTATACAGTTGAGGATGGGATCGTTCGTTTCAGAGGTCGCATGTGGGTGCCGAGCACTGAGTAGTTGAGAGCTGAGATCTTATCTGAGGCTCATTCATCGACGTATTCCATCCACCCAGGGAGTACGAAGATGTACAGAGATTTGCAGACGCTGTATTGGTGGCCGGGGATGAAGAAGGATATTGGGAGATTCGTATCTGAGTGCTTGACCTGTCAGCAGGTCAAGGCAGAGCATGGTTATTGCGGAGACAGCAAGATGAGGCCAGAGGACGAGGTATGTATACAGTTGAGGATGGGATCGTTCGTTTCAGAGGTCGCATGTGGGTGCCGAGCACTGAGTAGTTGAGAGCTGAGATCTTATCTGAGGCTCATTCATCGACGTATTCCATCCACCCAGGGAGTACGAAGATGTACAGAGATTTGCAGACGCTGTATTGGTGGCCGGGGATGAAGAAGGATATTGGGAGATTCGTATCTGAGTGCTTGACCTGTCAGCAGGTCAAGGCAGAGCATGGTTATTGCAGCCACTCCCTATCCTCGAGTGGAAGTGGGAGCATATTACGATGGATTTTGTGGTTGGGTTACCCAGGAGTCCCAGGGGATACACGACAATATGGGTGATTGTGGACAGACTCACCAAGTCCGCATATTTCATACCGGTGAAGACTACTTTCACCCTGACGCAGTACGCTAAGCTTTACATCAGAGAGATTGTTAGGCTGCATGGCATACCAGTCTCTATAGTGTCAGATAGGGACACCAGGTTTACATATGCGTTTTGGAGGAGCTTACACGCCGCCTTGGGTACTAGGTTGTCGTTCAGCACGGTGTTTCACCCGTAGACGGTTGCTCAATCGGAGAGAGTCATCCAGATTCTGGAGGATTTGCTGAGAGACTGTGTGATAGATTTCTAGGTCATGTGGGACTCGATATTGCCTCTAGTAGAGTTCACGTACAACAACAGCTTTCAGACATCGATTGGGATGGCTCCTTATGAGGCTCTATACGGGAGGAGATGTCGATCTCCCATGCACTGGGACAAGGTTGGAGAGAGAGTGTTGATTGGGCCGGAGCTAGTGCAGCAGACAGCGGACATAGTGATGAGGATACGGGATCGGATGAGGACAGCACAGAGTCATCAGAAGAGTTATGATGATCGTAGATGATGAGATCTTGAGTTAGCAGTCGTGGACCATGTGTTCTTGAGTATATCGCCCTTGGCTGGAGGGGCAAGCTCAGTCCAAGATTCATCGGGCCATTCGAGAGTTTGGAGAGGGTTGGTACTTTGGCATATCGAGTAGCGCTACCACCCAGCCTGTTAGCGGTACATAACGTAATTAATATTTCGATACTGCGTAAGTACGTCCCAAATCCATCGCATGTGTTGGATTTTGAGCCGCTCCAGTTAGCACCAGATTTATCGTTTGAGGAGCGACTAGTACAGATTTTTGCTCGAGAGGAGCACATGCTTAGAACATGGAGTATCCTGATGGTCAAGGTCCGGTGCCAGAATCCCTCAGAGGATGAGGCTACCTGGGAGACTGAGGCCGATATGCGGACGTGCTATCCAGAGCTTTTCGGTACGTACTTAATTTCGGGGACGAAATTCCTTTAAGGAGAAAAGTTGTAATGCCCAGGAAATCCTAATTACGTGGAAATGAGTGCATGAATAGGGGGAAAATTATTTAAGAAAATTATATGCTATTTTATGTGATTTAATGATAGTTTTATTGTTTCTTGATATACATGTATGTTTTTAGTCTGTTTGAATTCCGGACGCGTGGACGAGACTAGGGACGACCAAGATGAAAATTACTTGAGATTTTAAGCCTTATATTTTTAAGAGCAAATTTATTATTTTTAAGCAGCAATTTCCGAAAATTGGGGTTTTTTATGATTATCATTGAGGGAAACCGTTTTTCGCCTATACGAGCCGTTTTAAAGAACTTTCCTATATTTTAAAATTAATAAGGCTACATATTACGAAAATTAGGATTTTAAAACCTTTGTTTAGAGTTTATTCAATTTATTTTAGTGAGGGTTAGTATTGAAAAAGCTCTTTTAATTTTTCCCAACTTAAGCTATCCTTGGAGGGGTTCTGTGTATCACACCTCATTTTCCCCTAAATATAATTTTTTGTAAAACCCTAGACTCCTCTCATCCCCTCTAGCCGTCCCCTCCCCCTCTTTGCACAACCCCATCGGTTTCTTCAAGATTTTGTGTGTCTTCAAGGTGGTCTGTCCCTATCCCGCGTCCCCCGCTTTGGTAAGTCGCAGTTCTTCACTAATCTCCAATAAAGGCATGTGATATCCCTTTTCTCACCATTTACTCCATATTAAACTGTTTGTAATGAAAACTTGCATGAATTGTATGTGATTTGTTTAGATCTATGCATTCCTTTAGAGATCCATGCATGTTTCGTAGTTTTCATTACGTTTTGCATTTGATCTTGTGTTGCTTCGGTCAAGAAGGGTTCAAGGGGCTAAGGATCGAGTCTAGGCTATCGGATGAGGGGCCATGGACGTGGTGAATGTGGCTCGATCATGGACGAACCAAGATCTAAACCATGGCCGGTGCTATGTCGTCGCATGCACCGTGTGCGAGCCACCTACTTCTTGCTCTTCGTTTGTGCGATGTCCCTCGCGGTTGGGGCCGTGGTGGGGTCCAGGGGAACTGTCTGAACCTTGGGGTGGTCCTGCCGTGGGCTCCGGCCATGGGCGGCTGGAGTAGGAGGGCCGAGGGCTTGAAGATGGAGTGTCGCGTGGGGGCGTGCGACGCTAGGTTAGGGTTTGCATGAGTTGGCTGGCCGGTTCGACTGGACCGGTTTTTTGGGTTTGGTTGGACCGGGTCGGTTAGTCGAGGGTCGAGTCAAAATATTTTGAATTTGGTCCGACTTATTTTATTTCTGAATAGGGCATTTTAATTTTAAAGTATAGGGTCCAATTTTAAGATTTATTTGGTCAAACCTTTTTAAGTCAAAATCTTTGCTCAAACTTTTAATTAAGTTAGACCTAATACTGTTGGATCTGTTTTACACAATCTAAGTTTTGATTCACACAAAATCTGATACTATTTTACTAACGCTCTACATGACATGCGCAGCTTACTTAGTCTGGAGTAGACATGAAGATATCCAAAATGGAACAATAAGGGGACGCCTGAGCTGGACTGGTCGAAGATATCTAGATGGAACAGTAAGGGGATGCCCAAGATGCTTCAGTAGTTTACTTCCGAAATCAGGAAACACAAAGCTGGTTTATCGGCTTGGAGCTGGAGCAGCACGAAGATAAAGCGCAGTAAAAGAGAAGAGCAGAGTTCAAGTGCAGAATGTTGAAATGCAGAACGGCTTGAGCGCAGATCAAATGCAGAGTACAAGTGCAGTATTCAAGTGCCGCTGAATAGCAAAAACGCGATTGCGGAGGCCTAAACGAAGGAATTTGGCCAAAAAGCGACTTATGTCACGACGTAGTTATCAGACCCGATGCACAATACATAGATTAACCACACAAAATGCAATCGCGGAATCATTTAAAAATGGCTGAAATTCTTTTTTCGCCTTGGCCTGACTTAGAGAACATACTTTAAAATACAATAAAAAATATTGGTTTTACAACTACCGAAAACCAACTACAGCAGATACAATAACAATTATAAGCATAGTATGACTCCCTCACAGGGTACATCCCAAATCAGCAATAGAACATCACATCCTCACAGGGTATTCCCCGGAGACTGCTCTACTGCCTAATATAAATAATATACATAACTGGGACACTTTATCCACCTCCCGGGGCACGACCAACTGGGCCATATCCACGACCAGCTGAGAAACCTGGATAACCTGAACAACACATAGGAAAACAAAACAATCCAGCCCCAGAGGGACATGGGGTCAAAGCCCAGTACGGAGAGCGATATAAACAGCAGATAGATAGCAACAAATATAAATGGACGTGCTATGCATGAACAGCAGAATGCATGAACGAGGGACTACAACCGAATAGGGAGTCAACGATGGTCAAGAGCCAGCTCAACAGCTGTCAATAGATCAAATAAGGACAGTGGCCACAATGTGCGTGAGAGCATGGTAGCTATCCACTCGTCTCAACACGCGGTACCGGGCATAAATCAAATCACTCGACCTGCTGTTGCCAAAGCTCATGTGATCGTGGTAGCTATCCACTCATCTTATAGCGGCTAACAGATAACCAGCAGGGAGATGAGTAGCACGGTATTGCCGTTAGTCCTCAAAACAGCTCCTGGTACAAACGAGTTAGCGCAACAACAACAAAAGGGCTAACAGATATCAGCTCAAGCATGGAAAATGCATGTATGCCAATGCAATAGCTTACATAAATCAGCATAGAGACCAGCAGTAAGCCACAACGACAAGGCAGCACATAATACACGCAATACCAGCAAGCATACACATATATGCATGCCAAATCCCAAAGCTGTACACAAGCTCAAATACGTACCTTCAATTCTGAGCTACAATTACCACAACAAGGTCCCGAGAAACTCAAATCTGTTACCTTCTTGGCCAAACAACAACAACCAGCTCAGGCACACTACGCACAGAAACTCTAACTGGGAGCTACGAGCTCAACCAGCTCTGTCCTACCCTTCTAGCACAACAGATAGCTCCAAACAAAACGCAAGGTAGAATCTAACACTTACTCAAAGCATTACCTGAACAGAAGAACAAATCTGCTCGAAATGCAAACAGACTACACAAGGTAGCTCCTTTCGCGTTCCTCTTCGAGCTAACCCAAGTCTTCGAAAGAGGTATAAGAATAAGTGCCTTAGCAAGAGGAATCCAACGCTATCGCTCTTGATCCAATCTGAGTCTTCTACCACCGGCAATCGGAGAAGATAAGGTTTGGTGAACAATAACTAGGGTATCGCGACAGAAGAGTGTTCGATGTCGGGAGAAGATATATTTTCTAAGTGTCAGGAAATAATTGCGAGACTACAGTCAAAGTTCTCTATATATACAGCTTAAGTTTCCCAAATCTGATGAACAGTAACCACCGATAACACTGGCTCAAAGCTGATACCCACTCAGATCTGAGTACCACTCCAGATCTGGATCATACGCTAAACCAGCGCGTAACTACCAAACGACGTCGCACCACAATCCAACTAATTCATACACGTGTCTCTCTAAACGGCGTTGCATCGCTCCTAACCAAAACACTCAGATCTGAATGACCAGATCTGACACTAGCACTGACCAACGTTCACTAATACCCATCTCACTGCCTTCCGATCTAGACAACCAGGACCCGGTCCACACCAAACCCTCGAACCAGACCGGTTCACATAGCGCTAACAACTCAAGTATCTCTAATCTGGTTTCTCCAAACGACGGAGTTTCGCTACCCACGTAGGATATTCAACCAGCGTTCCCAGAATAGCTTACGATAACCAGATTTGACCACTAGTCCAACATACAATCAACCAGCGCCGAAGTCACCAACCAGCACTTCTCAACTCCCAAATCTGACTACTACTACGTAGAACTCTACAACTGTCCAGAGCTGATTCCAATACACAAATATAGAGACCCGATACGCTCACCAAGCATACCAGCTCAAAGCATCCCAGATCTGTTCACGCCAGATCTGATCTATACCAAACCCGATTAATTAACTTAATTAGTACAATAATCTTTCGGGTCTCACATTCCTCCCCCACTGAAAATAAGATTTCGTCCTCGAAAGCACTCCAGAATTGAACAAAACTCAACAAAAAAACCAATACTGGAAAAAAAATCAAGCTACACACAAAACAACGAGCAACCTCTAACACGCAACAATAGGCTACTAACCAAGAGTTCAAGATAACTTTGGAGGACAACAACAAGAAAACTAGCTACTGGAGTCAATGCAAGATCTACTCAAACAGATGAGGCCACTCACGTTGCATTTTCTCCGCTAACTCCCACGCAGCTTCTTCTCTACCATGTCTGCTGCACTGGACCATCACCAAGGGATTGGTCTTGTTCCTGAGCTGTTTCTCCTTCCTGTGTAAAATCTTCAAGGGATACTCAACATAACTCAGCGTTCGATCCAGCTCCACCTCGTCAGTTTGCAACACATGGGAAGGATCTGGCTCATACTTCCTCAACATAGACACATGAAACACATCATGCAATGAGGAAGATCTGGTGGCAGCAACAAACGATAAGCCAAAGGACTGATCCTCTCCACAATCTCATATGGTCCAACATAACGAGGAGCTAACTTACCCTTGAGACCAAATCTCATAATGCTTCTGCAAGGAGAAACTTTCAAGAAAACCAGATCTCCAAATTTAAATTCTAAAGGCTTACGCCTTCTGTTCGCATAACTAGCTTGGCGATCTTATGCAGATTTCATACGTTGCCTAATCTCTCATCTGCTGAACAAATTCCGGATCCCGTTTCTCGGGGGCGCAGCGGAAATCAAAAGTTTCCCCGAGAAACGTTCAATACATTCAAAAATCAATAAACATTCATAGGGCGTTTATCGAATTGCTACCTTGCGGGCGTCTAGGCGCCTGGCTCCGACCAGTTTCATGAGGACACCGGCACTTCAAATGGTAGGCGGCTGTAGATCGTCAATCAGGTCCACGACCGGAAACAATCTTCCTCCATCAATCTGCACTAGAAGATCTGACGGATTTTAGCACTAACGGATTCTCCTCGTCATGGTGATCGAAACAAGTCCGATCACGCGAAAAACCAGGCGACGGCGGCGGCGGCCGGCGGTCGGCGGCGGCGGCGGCCGGCGATCGGCGGTG
>KQ992324.1:2833-36710 GCA_001598015.1 Dorcoceras hygrometricum
CTTCAGAGATCGATCTACGGTCTCAAACAAGCATCGAGGAGTTGGAACCTGAGGTTCGATGAAACAATTAAAGAATTTGGTTTCATCAAGAATCTCGAGGAGCCATGTGTATATAAGAAGGTAGTTAAAAGCACTGTGACATTCCTTGTACTTTATGTTGATGACATTTTACTCATTGGGAATGATGTAGGAATGCTGCAGTCAACTAAAGTCTGGTTATCTAGTAGATTTTCGATGAAGTACATGGGTGAAGCATCCTATATTCTTGGAATACAGATCTATCGGGATAGATCGAAAAGGATACTCGGACTCAACCCAAGCTACCTACATCGATACCATACTTAAGAGGTTCTCTATGGAAGAGTCCAAGAGAGAGCACCTACCTATGAGCCACGGGGTCACTCTATGTATGTCTATGTGTCCAAAGACTGATGAGGAGATAGAGAGTATGACACGTGTGCCTTATGCCTCGGCGATAGGTAGTATCATGTATGGCATGATCTCAACTAGACCGGATGTCGCATATGCTCTGAGTGTCACGAGCCGCTACCAGGCCAACCCCGGCCAATTGCATTGGAAGGCTGTGAAGGATATTCTGAAGTACTTGCGAAGGACTAAGAATATGTTCATGGTCTATGGGGGTGGTGAACTGAAATTGGAAGGCTACACTGATTCTAGCTGCCAATGTGACGTGGATTATTCGAAGTCTACCTCTGGATTTGTATTCATGCTCAATGGTGGTGCTGTCTCTTGGAAGAGTTCCAAGCAAGACACCATCGCGGATTCAAACACTGAGGCTGAGTACATCGCAGCATCAGCTGCTGCTAAGGAGGCGGTTTGGATGAGGAATTTCGTCCAAGAGTTGGGCGTCATTTCTGATGGAGTTGGTCCAGTCCCGGTGTACTGCGACAACACGGGTGCCGTTGCCCAAGCAAAGGAGCCTAGGTCTCACCAAAGATCCAAACATATACTGAGGAAATACCACATAATCCGGGATATTGTGGCTAGAGGTGACATAGCAGTTGAGAGAGTCGCCTCTGTGGACAACATTGCTGATCCACTTACGAAGCCCTTGCCAGGACCGTTGTTTGAAAAACATCGTGAAACAATGGGACTACGTCTGATGAGTAGTTGGCTATAGGGCAAGTGGGAGATTGTTAGAGTAGATGCCCAACTAGCCAACTTGTGGCGTGTGGGTTTTTATTGACTCTTGTATATGACAGTCTTTATATATGTTATTCGCATTTATTTATGGCGTTCTTTATTTTCATTGTATTATATGATGTTAACAATTGTGTTGGATAAAGACCTGGGTTCTGAGCATGTAGATGGATAGTGACCTGGTGATCTATCGAACTACCCTCGTTCGGACTTTCCAAGTGGTTACCATTTGTCGAGTGGATAAGTCCGAGGTCTTGGTTGTACTGATTAGTCCTCACTACTCGAAACGTCATTGAGACTCTACAAGATAGGCATCTCACTTTGACCCGTTTGCCGACTCACTTGGGGTCATTAGGCGGCGGGATTGGGTGAGGTCCCGATGCATATAGGAGTCGATGCTTCGTTGTCGAGGATTCACAGCTCGCTTTCATGCGTGGATATCCTATGCTATCTGAGGGGATAATAGTGTATAAAACTCTGGCCAGAGTACTGGATGTGTTTTAGGTAAATGGGTTTACCTAGTTACACTCGCGATGTCACTATTCGATCTCCAAGATGTATGCATAGCTATCGGATCTCTAGCGACTCTCGATTTACCAATGGTCGTTGATTTGATCGGGATATATGTGTTGAAAGGACCGTACTGTACGCTAACCATGACCAACTGGTTCTTGCAGGCACTATCAGTGATACCTAGGGGATCATGACGCGATTTTGCTAGGCGCTTTACCATGATCCGTTGGGCAAGTCCGAAATTGTGATTTCGGAGTCACAATGGTTGTGGGCCCACGGCTAGCTGTATCCCTGAACAATTGAGGGTCACACAAGTACTGGATTCATGATTCCCGCACGGAAACTGAGCTCAATGTGTTGAGCATAGGAGGAGGATTTTAGGAGTGCGACTTCCTAAAAGTCAACAGGGGTCAAATTTCGATTTCCCAAAGTTGAGGGGCAAAACTGTCATTTTGGACTAGGTATCTGAAAAATTGTTTTTCACATCATAACGTGCAGTTTTGGAAACTGAGTCGATCGGTCCGATCTGATCATCGATCGGAGTTATGATGAAACCGTAGTGATTTAAATGAACCGAATGTTCATATATTGGACTGGGCCCTCCCCAAGTCCAATGGGCCGGTTCAAGCCCATCATTGGTCTACTTATGTTAGACCTAGGGCTACACTACACACAAGAGAACACAACATACCTAGCCTCTACACACACACGGCCGCCCACCTCTCCTCTCGGCCAACCCACGCGTCGCCCGTCAGCCATCCACGCACCACCGCCTCTTCGCCGGACTTGTTCCGGCCACCGCGCTGAGGTGTTTTTGTCCGTGCTAAATTCGTCAGTCCTTCTAGTGCAGGCTGACGAAGGTGTCTTGATTCCGGTCATGGACCTGATTGACGATCTACCGCCGCCTACCGTTTGAAGTGCCGGTTTCCTCGTGAAACTGGTCGGAGCCAGGCGCCTAGACGCCAGCAAGGTAGCAATTCGATAAACGCCCTATGAATGTTTATAAGATTGTTTTTAATGTATTGAACGTTTCTCGGGGCGTCAGTCCTTCTAGTGCAGGCTGACGAAGGTGTCTTGATTCCGGTCATGGACCTGATTGACGATCTACCGCCGCCTACCGTTTGAAGTGCCGGTTTCCTCGTGAAACTGGTCGGAGCCAGGCGCCTAGACGCCAGCAAGGTAGCAATTCGATAAACGCCCTATGAATGTTTATAAGATTGTTTTTAATGTATTGAACGTTTCTCGGGGAAAAATTTTAACTTCCGCTGCGCCCCCGGGAAACGGGATCCGGATCCGCCATTGTATGCCAACATGGTTGACCAAAGAGATCTGGTTCCTTTGAGAACGGTGGGTGAGCGTGACCTGTAACCAGATTGTGCTTGTTAAGTATGGAGTTTTGAACCTCTGCTTGTGAACCCTGTGTTTCTTGCGAAATTCTCCTTCTTAGATCTTGCTGGATTTGAGATTTAAGGGTGGGTCCGCTCTTAGATTCATCAGGTTGTTTGAATTTTTTGGGGATTCGATTATTGAAGCAACTTTCATGCGTAGAACATCGATCGTATCATTCTGCTTGGGTTTCGGCAGATCCCCCACCTGTCCCGACATCGATAAAGGGACCAAAATGATAAGAAATTAATCGCGAATAAAAAGACTCTTAATGGTAGCTATGAGTTAATGAGCTTTGTATCCTTAAATGGTTCTCTAAGAGTTATAGATAGACCTAAAGGATGCTGCTATAGAGCTATAAGATGGATTAAGGGTCGCTTTATTTTTCCGGGACAAAATCTGCTCTTTTTCTGTCGTCTTGGAATTGCGCATTGTAACTTGGCCTTTGATTATTAGCTGTTTTAGGCATGGCAGTGTTGTTGCAATGAACTTCGTGTTATGTTGGATATTTTGGAGATCGCAGAAAGATTTGTCTCTGTTCTTAGTTTGGCAGTGCCAACATGAACTATCTTCTTTGCACGGCGTGTTCATGTTGAGGAAGTGAGCCAAAAACCTTCATATATACTACAAGTGTTGAATCAGCTTGCTATAGCTATCTGCTCGTGATTGTTTCTCAGCAGTTGATTTCTGGTTGCTGTGTTTTCCCGTTATCTTGAACTCTCTGTTAGTAGCCTTTGGGTTGAGTGTTGGCGTACTTGTGATCGTTCAGCATGTATTTTAACCTTCCATTGTTAGCTATGTTAAAGATGGTTTTGTTTAATTCCAGAGTTACTGTGTGATTTCGAGGGTGAAATCTTCTAAGGTGGAGAGAAATGTGAGAACCGAAATTTGTTAAATGTAAATTGGTTGGAAATAATAGGATGTGAGGAGTTCGGATTTGTGCTTGAACAAATCTGAGTGTCCAGATTTCATTTCGAAGGTTTCATAAATAATTTTGGGTCAGATTTCATGTTTGGAACAATTCTGGAAAGTTTATATATTTTCGTGTTCAGCGTTCAGATTCGTGGATAGATCTGTTGGTGCTGGGCGTTTGGATGTTTACCGCGTGTTTTGTTAGTGTGAGAGGTATTACGAGTCGTTTGGTGGAAATTCAGATGTCTCGCTAGCGTTCAGAGGAGAGATCTGATGGTGCTTATGTATAGAGGTCTGCCCGTGTGTGTCTTTATCGAGTGTAAAACGTTGTCGTTTAGATAAGTTGGAACGGTGTCGTATTGGCATAGCGCTAGTACGAGAGATCTGCTCATGCGCGAGAGATATCTATTGAGTGTAGCGCGAGAGTGATGAGACGCCGTATCACAGGGATCTGTTAGTGATAGTGCGCTATAGTGAGAGAATGCCACGTGTTGGTCAGCCCCGCGGAGTTGACTGCTGCTGATGTAGCGCATTAGTTGAAATCTATTTCAGTTGTGTTGGACTCCTTTCAGATGTCTCTGTTGCAACGTCGTTTTGTTTGTAATAGCGGGAGTCTCTATACGCTGTCGTTTTCAGGTTCGTATGTCTCGCTTGGAGATGAAATCTGGTTGGTGCGTTAGCCTTCAGTAGTAAGAGATCTGTTTGAGCGTAATGTTTTGTCTAGCGCAAATTTCAGACTTGTGAGGAATCTGGCGCTTAATCAGGAGTAAAGCTAGTATGAGGAATCTGTTTCGCTGCTGCGTGATCGTTTTGCTATTTAGGATGTTTCGTTAATTGAGGGATCTGTTTGCTAGCGTAAATTCAGATGTCAACGCGTCTCAACAGGTGATAATGAGTGTGAGATTTGTTGTAGCGATTCGGTCAGATTTGTTGACGTGTCCCGATGCAGCGACGCCGTTTAGCTAATAAGCGCTGTTTATCGCTAGGTTTCAGATTTCTCTAGCGGGTGAGAGTATTGAGTAAATGTCAACGTTTTGCGTTGACCGACTTTGGTTTGCGTTGTTAGTAGCTTGTGCGAGCGCAGAGATCTGTTCGCTAGTACGATATCGTTTGTGCTTCAGTTAGCAAGACCCTCAATACGCTGTCGTTTTGTTTAGTCGTGCGCGTGTTAGCATGAGCGCTGAGTTTTCGATACGTGAGAGTGCTTGATTCAGATTTGATTATGTGAGCGCTAGTGTTAGTTTTCAGATGTATTGTATACGTCGTCGTTTGAGTGTTTTCGCTTGCGTAAAGTGTTAGCGCTATGAGGAATCAGATGTGAGCGTTGCGAAAGCTGACGAGAATAAACGCTGGGTCCAGATGTGTGGATTTATGCGTTAGCGTAAACAGAGATCTGACATAAGAGAACAGAAATGGAAGCGAGGATTTAATTTCAAGTGTTGATCAACACTTAGTCATTCTTTTCGTTCCGATATTTTCTTTGTTCTTCCCCGTTACACTTGCAACCCTTACTGTTCACCGTAGCCTATTTCCGTTGATTCTCGTCATTTTCCGCTGCCGTTTGGAACGATTTTGGTGGCGCTGAACTCCCCTTGTTTAGATCTTTCGATTGCTACCCTTTTTAGGCTGTGGAACGACTTGAGTAAGAAAGCGTGAATTTGCTGTTCGTTCGAATATTTCTGAGAAATCTGATCCCTTTGTTCTTCCGCTAGTTTCGAGCTTCGGGGTAAGCGTTCTTCTCGTTTAGAGCTTTGTATGAGAGTTGAGTAGCGCTCTGTCGGTTTTGGTAGCTGAGTTATGCTACTGGACCTTAGAAACTTAGCTGTTGATTTCGAATTGAACTGATTTATTAGATACCTTGTACAGATTTCAGCTTCTTGAAGTCTTCTGCCGTGAGCACCGAAGCCAGGAGAAATTTGGTTGTGTTGATTGTGTTCTGCTGTGCTTGGAGAAATCTATTTAGGTATTTGAGCCACTGGAGGTACGAATTGAGCTTATAATTCAGCTTTGAGATAGGCATGGGAATGTATTATGTGTTATATAGCTGTGCTGAATGTTTGTGTAGAGGCAAGTTGTGTATATTATGCATGTCTATTGGCTGAACTATCTGGTGTATTACCTGCTGTTTGGTGATCTGTTGAGTTGCTATGCATGTGATTATTCGAATGCCTTTGTTGTGTTTTCTGGCGTTACACGTACATGCATCATGTTAAGCATGTTACTGCATCTGCATAGCATATTGAGCCAATGGTTCCTTTGATAGTCGTGATATGTTATTCTGTTGAAGCCTTCTCTCGTGATGCGATGCTGTGTTGCATAATCACGATTGAGTGCAGCTGAAGGGTGCGGTGAGACGCTCTCATAGCCCTCAGTTGCGGTGACCTGCATAGAGGTTGGCGAGTGGATGGTTGTTCCCACTAGTAATTCCATGCGACCTGGCGGGTAGCCCCCGCGCGTGTGTTGACGATGAGCCACTCTATTTTCCACGGGGTGGGATCGGGTAGCACCCGAAGCACGGTGATGTGTCACAGTTGTTGTTATCGTTTGTTTGGCCTTCCGGTTGTTACTGATGATCTTTGTACCGCTCATGCATTTGCACGACATGATACATTTCATGCGGTATTTTATTGCTATATTATGTAGCTCTTCGTACTGGGGTTTGACCCCATGTCCCTCTGGGGCTGGTTGTTTTGTTTGCCTGCTTGTTGTTCAGGTCTCCCAGATTATTCCGTTGTTCTTGGAGTTGACCCTGCTGGAGGTGCCCCAGGAGGTGTGTAGAGTGTCCAAGTTAGCGTATAGCATATATCTATCAGTTCTATTAGCCGGGATGTGTCATGTGCTCTGTGTATTCAGTTGTTGTATTAGTTGACTGATACTTGTTTAATGTTGTACTGTTGTATTATGGCTTTTAGCGTTGTGTATTTTTACCAACTGTGATATTTTGAGGTATCGTGGTATTTTAAAATTATGTTTTCTTTGTCAGGCCAAAAGCGAAAAATTTTAGCCACTTTTTAAAGTGCTTCTGCTATGTTTTACATGATTTAACTCTGTGTTGTGCACGAGGCCTGACACGGAGAGCAGAATAGATGTTTCATCTATCATGATACGATCAATTAGGATCGAAAATAGGCATAGGAGTTCCGAAGGGGGGGCTGAATGAACTCCTTTGGATTTAAATTTTTCGAAAACCTTTAAAAACGTTTTACAAGCCTTTGCTAAACTCAGATCTGAGTTACCAGATCTGAGGTTCCCAGTCTATTTCTGATCTCTCGGTTAACAATAAAAATGTGCGGAAAGAAACCGATCGTGCAGTGAAAAGTATAAAATAAATACGATAAAATAAAGTGTAGGGATCAAGAGTTTAATTATGGAAGTTCGGATATCAAATCCTACGTCTCCCCTTCTTTCTTTGCAGGAAGGTTCCACTAGAAGACTTTGATGAATACAGACGCTGTAGACACCCAGTCACTGAGCCTCGCTCCAAGTGAACTCCTAGAAACCACAATCAAGCAAATACACTGCTGTTTACAATCAAATAGATTTTCGAACTACTTCATGAATCACGATCGTTACAGACTCAATTTGAACAATATAATGAATACAATATTTTGAGTACTGTAAATATCTCGAAGATAAGACTAATAAGAACAGAGGAATGTTCTTCGAGATTTTGACAACTGGGACTTTGAATATTTTGAATTCTTGAATATTCCAGAAGTTTGAGAGAGTGAGAGTATGCGATATCAAATTGACGGAGAGATTCAAATTCACGGAGAGCTTAAAATATGCAGCACCTCTTCATTTGAAATATTCAGGTCTTTATACTCTACAATCTCAACGGTTAGTAGAAACAAATCCCTTTGCATATCTTCATCATATCTCCATTGACGCTATGCACAAGGTAATCTGCGCTGTCAAGGCTTGATTGACTTATTTACCAAACCGGGTAAACACCGTATCAATCACTCTGCGTAATGTGCGATTTTACTCGAAATAACTTTGATCTTGTTTCCTTAATCCAATTTGTGACCGTTGATGTCTATCGATTAGTCAACTGATAACATCTGATGTATTCCGAAGTTCACATCTGCTAGAATATTGAAATCTGAATACTGCTCTGTTTTTCCCTTTGTGAGTAGCTACAAGAAATGTCTCTTTACACGCATAGCCCTCACATCTGAAATAATCTGATTAACGAATATTCATTCTTTGTACTATTACAGAGTCAACGCTCTCTGTTAGATCGGAAATATTGTACTCTCCTCGTAACACTGTCAAATATGAATTCTGAAAAACCTGTGGAGTCTGGATCTATTACCGAAGTTTGAGTCAAATCTGAATGCCCTTAATTCTGAAATCCTGACCCGATTACCGAAATAACCCGAATACTCAAATCTGATAAGCTCTGTTTTGAAATCTTCAACCCGATAACTGAAATCTGAGTAAACTATTCCCAAATCTTTCGGATCTGAAGATACTTAACTGTTAACCACGATAACTAACTGTCCAGATCCGATTCAGTTCTTATCTTGTTTTTGTTATCACCAAACCTTATAAATTTTATCTTAACAATTTACTCTTTTGGTGATGACAAAACTTCGCAGCCTTAAGACTTAAATAGGGACAAAAGTAAATTGCTCCAAGTCTGCTGGAAATATTATATGCGAAACTTTGTTAAGTACAAAATATTTGTACAACAATAACTGAAAACCGAAAACTGTTTATTTTTCGCCTAGCCAATATCCAATGCCTCTTCCTGATCATTTGTGAGACCCACCACTTATCTAATACCTTTTACTCGAAAATTCGTGTGAGGATTGAGAAATTCAAAATTGTGATTAATCAGTTTTGAAGGATTAGTCGAGTGATTTTGAGTTTTTGAATTTCTATAAGTGTAAAGAAATCAGTCATTGCGAATCTAAGAAGTCAACGTGAGTCAAAGGTACTGTAGCTTGCAGCTGGTAGGATTTGGTTCAAATAGTTACTGTACGCCGTCGTTTTGCTTTCCAGTCGCAGCGCTTGGAATGTTATCTGCTGGTAGCAAGTGTGCGTGTGTAGAGGTTGCTGCTGGCAGTAGTTGCTTTTAGCGCGAGAGAGCGACACGTGTTGGTCAACATTTTGGGCATTGACTTCTGTTGACAGCGTTGATCAGTTGTTGCATTGTGAGAGAGGTGTTGCGACTGGGTGACCAGCTGTTGATTTGAGGAACCAGTCGCTGATGAGAAGCAACATCGTTTGGGTAAGTTGAAACGCTACGTTTTGGCGTTGCGCCTGGTACCAGCCGCGAGGTATCTGTTGGCAGATATGATGACGTATCCTGTGCGACGTCGTTTTGCTTTAGTTGGTGGGAGCCTTTATACGTCGTCGTTTGATTGATTTAGCGCGACCATTCGATGGTTATTTAGAGGAATCTGTTGTCAGCTGGTGTAGCGCTGCGGCGTCGTTTTAGTTAGTTGGAACGATGTCGTTTTGGATGTTTCTTTCGAATGCAACGACTGGTTTCTATCGACAGATTTCTACTGTAGCATTTCTCAACGACTGATTTAGAGGAGCAGCAGCTGGTGTATGGAGATATATATATAGAAGTGTTGATCGACACTTGGAATTATTCTGAACCGGATATTTCTTATCTCTATCTTCAACCCTCGTTAGCTACTGTTCACCGTGATTTAATTCCAACCGATTGTCGCCGTTCTCCGCCGATGATTTGAGCGATTTTGGTGGCGTTGGAATCCTTGAGACTTGTTCTTTCGATTGTTACCCATTAGAGGCTGTAGAACGACTTGTGAATTAGAACGCGAAGCAGCTGGTGTGCGAAGATTTCTGAAGAAATCTGACAGAGCGTTCTTTGGGTGTTGTGAAATTTTGGGTAAGTGATTCCTTGCCAAGTTTAAGAGTTGAAAAGTAATCTGTAGGATTCGGTAGTTGAATTATGCTACTGGACCTTAGAACTTTAGATGTTGAGTTTGAATTTAACTGATCGTTAGATACCCGGTACAGATTTGAGTTCCAGGGAGTCCCTGCCGTGAATTTGGTAACGGGAGGAAGCTGACTTGCTTCGGTTGTTTGTATCGTGCCTTTGTGAGAATCTCTTGAGGTAGATTTCAGCTGTTGAAGGTACGAATTGAGCGTATTTTACAGCTTTGAGCTTGGACATGGCTATATTTCGTGTTATGAAATCTGCCTGCATTGATGGATGCATTTACGTGAAACAAATTGATGAATTATGTGATTTTTGTTCTGTTTTCACGTATGAATTATTGTATGCACTTATATGTATTAATTGGCATTCATGCATACATCTTGAGCCAGATTGATTGATTGAAAACCCGAGATTAGAGCCACGTTGTGACTGGCCAACTGAGGTGTTGTGCCTGAATAGTCCAACGCTATCATCGGAGTGGTGACCGACTGATATTTACGTGAAACAAATTGATGAATTATGTGATTTTTGTTCTGTTTTCACGTATGAATTATTGTATGCACTTATATGTATTAATTGGCATTCATGCATACATCTTGAGCCAGATTGATTGATTGATGACCCGAGATTAGAGCCACGTTGTGACTGTCCAACTGAGGTGTTGTGCCTGAATAGTCCAACGCTATCATCGGAGTAGTGACCGACTGATGGGTTGTGTCTGAATACCACCGAGCTGTGATTGATTGACGGACCCTGAAGATCACGTACCAATGATTTCCACCGGCTGACTTGTTGTGCGTGGTATAGAGGCTCGAGAGATTTGATTTTCCAGTTGATACGCTGGTCTAGCTATCCGATCTTTGTTAGCCCTCATGCATTTCATGACATTGATTTATAGCATGTTGCATGATTAGCTTTTGATAGCTCTTCGTACTGAGGCTTGACCTCGTATTTGTTTTCATGCTTTTGTTGTTGTTTGGGTCTGTGTTACCCACTTTCAGGATCTTCAAGTAACCAAGCTGGACAGAGTGGAGGTTCAGCTGGTCGATCCCCATTTCCATGAGTCCCAGTTAAATTATTATGTATCGAACCCGGGGAATGCCCCACGATTCTATGTATTTGGGGATCTATTGTTGAATTGAGTATTGTTGTTACCTGTTTTTTGGAGTTTGAGTTAACTCTTATTTTGATTATGAATATTTTGAATGTATGTTTTAAGCTCAGGCCAAATTATATTTCGAAAATTTTTAAGCCAGATTTTATGCTTCCATGATTATGTGCTTAATTATGCTATTATCTTTAGTAATTAGCACAGGGCCTGACATTTTTGGTATCAGAGCTTAAACTGGGATAAGCTCGATTTCTTTTGATCACACTCGAGTCTAGGCACAGAGTTTTGATTTGATTTTGATTGGCTCTATGACTTATGTGATCTTTTATCTGTCTATGTGGTATATCTATCTGCTGTGAGATCTTACCTCTAGAATTGTTTAGATGCCGTCGAGAAGAGGAAGAGGTAGGACGACTAGACGTACTGTGTAGGAGTCTAGGGCAGGTAGTGATGATGATGTTCATCAGGTTGAGGATGTTACTAGACAGATAGGCGAGATGGAGTTGGTCCTAGCTAGGTTTCAGCGGACGAACCCTCCGACATTTTCTGCAGCAGAGGGTGGCGCGATGGCTGAGGCTTGGTTAGCTCAGATGGAGGAGTTGTTCGATACCCTGGAGTACGCTCCCGAGAAGAGACTGAAGCTGGCGGTGCTGCAGCTGAGAGACAATGTGCAGAGCTGGTGGAGAGGTACTTCTCGTATCCTTCGTGATAGTGGGGCTGTGATCATCTGGGAGAGCTTCTGTGAGGCGTTCAGACAGGAGTATACCCCGGAGTCTTTTTATAACAGCCGGGAGCAAGAATTTGATAATCTCAGGCAGGGCAGCATGCGAGTGGCTGAGTATGCTCGATAGTTTTCTGCGCTTTTGGTTTATGTGCCACACGTTGCCAACCAGGAGAGGACGAAGAGGAACAAATTTCTAAAAGGCTTGAGGCCTGATCTGTACCGGATGGTTTTGTCTGGGTCACCTGCGACCTATATTGATGCAGTGAACCGAGCGGTGGACATTGACTACTGGACGCACCTTTCAGCCTGTGCAGGATGCGTCTCAATCTTTCTATTCTCCTCAGGGGTCGCAGCAGTAGCAGCAGTCGAATCGCCAAAGGTTTAGACCTCGAGGGAAACAGTTTAAGAAGAAGGCGGATTCGAGTTCCTCTGGTTCTGTGAGTTCTGGTTCTGGCAGTGGTTCTGGCAGCGGTTCTAGTGGCATTTCTTGCGGACATTGTGGAGGTAGGCATCCGACTTCGCAGTGTCGTGGAGTTCAGGGGTCCTGTCGTAGCTGCGGATAGCCAGGACACTTTGTGAGAGTGTGTCCTTTGTTGAGGGGTCAGACTTCGATTCCTTCACAGCAGGGTTCGGCTGGTGGTTCTTCTCAGAGACCACAGTTTCCTGCCCCTACCCAGCGATCTGGATTTCAATCCCGTGAGCCTTCTAGATTTGGAGCACCTTAGAGACCTCCGTTCCAGATTCCGCAGCAGGCTCAGGCGAACACTTTGACGAGGGAGCAGGCTGAGGAGGCGCCTGGTATGATGATCGCAGGTACATGATATATTTTTTATTATCCTGCGAGAGTTCTATTTGACACTGGTGCATCACACTATTTTATTTCTGAGTTGTTTGTTTGTGAGTATGGGTTGAGTTCTTCCCCATTGTGTGATGTTGTTTCCGTGTCTACCCCTGCTGGTGTGAATCTGTGGTCCCGTGAAGTAGTGTTGGATTGTGTGCTTCGATTTGATGAGCATGTTTTGGTGTCCAATCAGATTGTTTTGGGAATAAGAGATTTTGATTGCATCTTGGGGATGGATGTGTTGTCTAGATATAAGGCTACTGTTGACTGTTTTCATGGTGTGGTGAGATTTCGCCTGACTCGGGTGAGAAGTGGGAGTTCTACGGTGCTGATTCATGCTCGAAGATTCCACTGGTGTCCGCCATGGAGATGTTTAACCTTCTATCGCTGGATAATTCTGGATTCATGATTTATGCGCTTGACGTTTCCCAAGAGCAACGATTGGAGTTGAGTGACATTCCGATCGTTCTAGAGTTTCCCGACGTGTTTCCAGATGAGATTCCTGGATTCCCTCCAAGACGTGAGATCGATTTCAGCATTGAGTTGGTTCCCGGTACCGCCCCGATTTCTAGAGCTCTGTATCGATTGGCGCCCGCAGAGTTGAAAGAGCTGAAGGATCAGTTGAGAGATCTCTTGGAGAAAGGCTTCATCAGACCGAGTATGTCGCCTTGGGGAGCTCCGATTCTTTTTGTGAAGAAGAAGGATGGATCTATGAGGATGTGCGTGGACATCAGACAGTTGAATAAAGCGACGGTGAAGAACAAATATCCTTTGCCGAGGATTTATGACTTGTTCGATCAGTTGCAGGGATCGGTCGTTTACTCAAAGATTGATTTGCGCTCTGGTTATCACCAGTTGCGGATTAGGGACGCTGACGTGGCGAAGACATCTTTCTAGACTCGATATGGGCATTATGAGTTTCTGATCATGCCGTTTGGGTTGACGAATGCCCCAGCTGTTTTCATGGATTTGATGAATCGCGTCTTCAGTGAGTATATCGATCGGTTCGTGATCGTCTTCATAGATGACATCCTTGTGTACTTGAGGAGCATGAGAGCATAAGGAGCATCTCAGATTGGTGTTGCAGAGGTTGAGAGACTCGCAGTTGTATGCCAAGTTCAGCAAGTGTGAATTCTGTCTTGATCGGATTATCTTTTTGGGTCATGTGATCTCGGCGTAAGGAATTTCGGTGGATCCGAGTAAGGTCGAAGCAGTTATTAACTGGGAGAGACCTAAGAACGTTTCCGTGATCCGTAGCTTTTTGGGATTGGCTGGCTATTACAGGCGTTTTATCGAGAAGTTCTCTTCGATAGCTAAGCCTTTGACTCAGTTGACTCAGAAGGATAAGAAGTTTGTTTGGACTGAAGAGTGCGAGTTTAGTTTTCAGACGTTGAAGGAGAAGTTGAATACTGCTCCTGTTCTGGCTCTACCGTCTGGAGAAGTTTGTTTGGACTGAAGAGTGCGAGTTTAGTTTTCAGACGTTGAAGGAGAAGTTGAATACTGCTCCTGTTCTGGCTCTACCGTCTGGATCCGGAGGATTTGTAGTGTGCTCCGACGCTTCTCTCAATGGTTTGGGATGTGTTCTGATGCAGAACGGGTACGTGATTGCTTATGCATCTCGACAGCTGAAGCCTCACGAGACCAGATACCCTGTTCATGATTTGGAGTTGGCTGCGATAGTGTTTGCCTTGAAGATTTGGCGACATTATCTGTATGGTGAAGAATTTGTGGTGTACACCGATCACAAGAGCCTGAAGTATATCTTCACGCAGTCCGATTTGAATATGAGGCAACGACGATGGATGGAATTGCTCAAGGACTTTAACTGTGAGATTCAGTATCAGCCTGGGCGGATGAACTCAGTAGCAGATGCTTTGAGTAGAAAGACCCAGCCTGTGATGCTTTCGTCTTTGAGTGTCTCTAAAGTCTATGAGAAGTTGAGTACTTCTGGTTGGCGTTTCCAGCCGGGTGATCAGTACTTTATGGTTTCTTCGATTCAAGTAGAACCGCAGATTGTGAGTGACATCAGGACAAAGGACTGATCCGTACATTCATGAGTTGAAGATCAAAGCCCGAATTGGTCAGTCTGATGATTTCTCGGTTTCTTCGTATGGATGTCTGAGATTTCGAGGGAGATTGGTGGTTCCGAACTTGATCGATTTGAAAGAGACCATTATGAATGGAGCGCATTGTAGTCAGTACAGTGTGCATCCGGGCGAGAGAAAGATGTACCATGCCTTAAAATCTCACTACTGGTGGGAAGGCATGAAGAGCGATATTTCTGGTTTTGTTGCTAGATGTTTGAATTGCCAGCAGGTCAAGGCTGAGAGATTGAGACCTGGTGGATTGCTACAGAGTTTGGAGGTGCCCCAATGGAATTGGAAGAACATCGCCATGGATTTTGTGACTCATCTACCTCAATCGAGTAGGGGATGTGATGCGATTTGGGTGGTGATTGATAGACTTTCAAAGTCAGCCCATTTCATTCCCTATGACGTGAGGTGTTCAATGAAGAAAATGGCGAAGCTGTATATCGACCATGTGGTTAGATTGCATGGAGTGCCTGTTTCGATAGTGTCTGACAGAAATCCAAGATTTACTTCCCGATTTTGGAAGAGCTTGCAGGCAGCGATGGGTTCGAGATTGGCTATGAGTACAGCCTATCACCCACAGACCGATGGTCAGTCTGAGCGGACCATTCAGACCTTAGAGGATATGCTGCGTGCAATAGTGATAGATTTCAGTGGTGGCTGGCAGGATTCCTTATCGTTGGTCGAATTTTCGTATAATAACAGCTACCAGGTGACTATCGGGATGGCTCCATTTGAAGCTTTGTATGGTCGAAAATGCAGATCTCCAATTTGTTGGGAAGAAGTTGGTGAGAGACAGCTTTCTACCCCTGAATTTGTGCAGTATATGAAAGATCAGATTGATTTGATTCGAAGTAGAATGAAGGCTGCACAAGATAGATTCACCAGCTATGCAAACTGAAGACGTCGACCGTTAGAGTTTGAGGTTGGCGATCGAGTATTTCTCAAAGTTTCTCCTTTCAAGAGCGTGATGCGCTTCAGATTTAAAGGCAAATTAGCTCCTAGATTCGTTGGTCCCTTTGAGATTATTGAGAGTATTGGACAGTTGGTTTATAGATTGAGATTGCCCGATGAGTTAGCAGCGATGCATGATGTCTTTCATGTGTCAATGTTGAGGAAATATGAGCCAGATCCGTCCCATGTGTTGAGAACCGACGAAGTTGAGCTGGATTCTGCTTTGATTTATGTCGAATATCCAGTCCAGATTCTGGATAGGAAGGAACAGTTGAGGAATAAAGTAGTCCCGTTGGTGATGGTCCAATGGAGCAAGCATGGCAGAGAAGAAGCAACTTGGGAACCAGAATAGAAGATGCAGCGTGAGTGGCCGCATCTATTTGAATAGATTTTTGTTTTAGATTTTGGTTTCTGGGTGTGTTTTTCCTGGTTGTTGGTTGCTATTTGTCCAGTTATCTTGAACTCTTGGACTTGTATCAGATGAATTTCTGCTTTGTATTCGATTGTTGTGATGAATTGATTGAATTTTCCTTGAGTTTGCCTTTGATTTCGAGGACGAAATCTCTTAAGGTGGGGAGAATGTGAGGATTGAGAAATTCGAAATTGTGATTAATCAGTTTTAAAGGATTAGTAGAGTGATTTTGAGTTGTCTAATTTCTCTAAGTGTAAAGAAATCAGTCATTGCGAATCTAAGAAGTCAACGCGAGTCAACGGTTCTGTAGCTTGCAGCTAGTAGGATTTGGTTCAAATAGTTACTGTAGCGTAATGAAAATACGCCGTCGGCTTGCCAGTCGCAGCGCTTGGAATGTTATCTGCTGGTAGCAAGTGTGCGTGTGTAGAGGTTGCTGCTGACAGTAGTTGCTTTTAGCGCCAGAGTTAGCGAGAGAGCGACACGTGTTGGTCAACATTTTGGGCATTGACTTCTGTTGACAGCGTTGATCAGTTGTTGCATTTTGATAGAGGTGTTGCGACTGGGTGACCAGCTGTTGATTTGAGGAAACAGTCACTGATGAGAAGCGACGTCGTTTGGGTAAGTTGAAACGTTGAGTTTTGTCGTTGCGCCTGGTACCAGCCGCGAGGTATCTGTTGGCAGATATGATGACGTATCCTGTGCGACGTCGTTTTGTTAGAGTAGATGCCCAACTAGCCAACTTGTGGTGTGTGGGTTTATAGACTCTTGTATATGACAATCTTTATATATGATATTCGCAATTTTATGGCATTCTTTACTTTCATTGTGTTGTATGATGATTAACAATTGCGTTGAGTAAAGACCTAGAATGCACTAAAGTGTATGTTAGATGTGATAGTGGGTATGACGGCTATCATGAAACACATCTAATAGTCACTGTGTATTCTGAATTAGTTCCTAGTCGATTGGGCCGTCAAAATGACGATAAGGCCGCCCGAGCTCGAGACTAGTATCTGCGATGTGAAGTACCATGTTTCATTGGTAGGGAACATTGTGATGTTCTGAGCATGCATATAGATAGTGACCTGGTGATCTATCGAACTACCCTCGTTCGGACTTTCCAAGTGGTTACCATTTGTTGAGTGGATAAGTCCGAGGTCTTGGTTGTACTGATTAGTCCTCACGACTCGAAATGTCATTGAGACTCTACATGTAGGCGTCTCACTTTGACTCGTTTGCCGACTCACTTGGGGTCATCAGGCGGCGGGATTGGGTGAGACTCCGATGCATGTAGGAGTCGATGCATCGTTGTCGAGGATTCACCGCTCGCAGACATGCGTGGATATCCTATGCTATCTGAGGGGATAATAGTGTATAAATCTCTGGCCAGAGTACTAGAAGTGTTTTAGGTAAATGGGTTTACCTAGTTACACTCGCGATGTCACTATTCGATCTCCAAGATGTATGCATAGCTATCGGATCTATAGCGACTCTCGATTTACCAATGGTCGTTGATCTGATCGGGATATATGGATTGAAAGGACCGTACTGTACGCTAACCACGACCAACTGGTTCTTGCAGGCACTATCAGTGATACCTAGGGGATCATGGGGCGATGTTACTAGACGCTCTTACCATGATCCGTTGGGCAAGTCCAGAATTGTGATTCCGGAGCCACAATGGTTGTGGGCCCACAGCTAGCTGTATCCCTGAACCATTGAGGGTCACACAAGTACTGAATTCGAGATTCCCGCACGGATACTAAGCTCAATTTGTTGAGCACTTGAGGAGAAGTTTAAAAAAAATGGTTTTTCAGATCATAGTATTCAGTTTTGGAAACTGAGTCGATCGGTCCGATCTGATCGGTGATCGGAGTTATGATGAAGTCACGGTGATGGGGATAAACTGAATGTTCATCCGTTGGACCTGGGCCCGTTGGGCCGGTCCAAGTCCATCATTAAGTCTACTTAATGTAGACTTAGGCTTCATAATAACACACTTGATACATCACAAAACCCCAACCCTAGCATCAAAAGCTGCCGCCTCCCTCCTCTCCTCAAAGCCGCCGCCGCCGCCTCCGCCTCGCCGGAATTTGTTCCGGCCAACTTGACGAGGAGAATCCGTCCGTGCCGATCTCGTCAGGCCTTCTAGTGCAGGCTGACGAAGGAGTCTCTCTTCCGGTCGTGGACCTGATTGACGCAATCTACCGCCGCCTACCGTGAAGTGCCGGTTTCCTCGTGAAACTGGTCGGAGCCAGGCGCCTAGACGCCAGAAAGGTAACCCCGAGAAACACCCTATGAATGGTCATATTGTGTTTGATTATTGAATTGTATTGATCGTCTCCCGGCTCATTTTTTGTTCTTCCGCTGCCTCGCCGGGAGGCGTGATCCGGATCCGCCACGGTTCCCCAACAATGGTATCAGAGCCAAGGCTCGGATCTGATCAATACAATTGTGCCATATTGTATCTAATCTCGAATTTGAATCGAAGAACACAAAAAAAAATTTCAGATCATCCGGCCGCCGCCGCGTGCGGCGGCGCCAACATGCGCGCGCGAGCGCGCACGCATCCGCGCGATAGCCTACGCACTCATTGCGCACGGCTGACCGATTCGTGGCTGTTGCTTTGCGTGCGGTTGTCGCACATGGCCGGCCGATGATCGCGCGTGGTTGCGCGCTGCTGGACGCGGAGGAGGTGCGCGCTGGTCGAGCATCACGGCCACTCGTTGGACGCCTTGCTTCGGGTGATGTCCGACGCAGGCCTATGCTTTTGTGCACGGTTGCGCCACTGGCTGGCGCAACCACTGGCCGGCGCTCACCTGCTGGGCACGCGACGTTGCGTGCGGCCGTGCGTCGCGCTTGGCGCGACGCTGTGCGGCTGCCGCCGCGCGATTTTCGTGGTGGCGGTCGCCGCCCGGCGATGCTCCGGTGATGTCGTGACGACTGAATTCTTCTAGGGTTATGTTCGGGCCTGTCCCGGGCAGCCCGTGAAGTTTTCGGGCCGATATTCGATATCGGGCCCATTTTGGTCGATTTTGAAATTTTGAGATTTTGTGCTTAGAATTGTTTTAAGCCCAATTTGATACAATTAAAATTGCAAAATACGATTTTAATTTTGAAATATGATTTTATAAATTAAATATGATTTTGTTGATTAAAATTTGATTTTATCGACAAAATACGATTTTATTTATAAAATGCGATTTCGTAATTAAAATATGATTTTGTGGATAAATAATTTGATTATTTAATTTATGCATGTTAATTAGATATCTGCATGATTGGGATGATCGAGAGCCGTGCCCAATTTGTTAGGTGTATGCGATAGGTTTTTGTGATTCAGTTGTATTTATATTATTGATCATCATTTTAAGTGGGCCTATTTGTGGCCCATTCCCACCCCTTGATAATGTATCCCTTATATGTCATGGTAAATTTAAATGTAAAATTACTAGATTTAGTGGGAGGACATCCGAAGACGGTGGACAATGACGATCAAGGATATTGAAGACCGAAGATCTGTAAAACCGGAAGCATTGTAATAGGATTGAATTGCATATTGCATTACCCCTAGGATTGGACCCAGGTCCAATCCTGGCAACCACGGACCGCATAGCTCTCGCGATCGATCATCCCAATGTTTTTTATATATATGATATATAGTTAGTTGAATCCGCATGTTTTAAATTTGATTTAAAATATCTGCATGAGACCAAATTTTTCGAAAATAAAATCCCTCGTTTTAAATACGATTTAAAACTGATATCAAGATAAATGTTTATTTGATAAACTAAAGGGAATTTAAATTTGTTTAAATTTCCCTGCCTTCCATCAACAATGGGTGTACAACTACCTTTTGGGGGTCATGGATGGCTGATATTATTCGGGTCCATGATCGCTTGATTGGGCTCCGTGTACCCACTAAAGAAACTTGCTTTCTCGATTTCATTAGAGGGTGGTGAAATCGTTAAAATAGTGGGAGGGAAATTCATAAAACTTAACGACCTTGTTTTGCTATTTGGGTGGTTATCGACCGTTTGTCGAAGTCTGCACATTTTATTCCCTATGACTTTCTCGTTGAAGAAAATGGCGAAACCGTACGTTGATTTTGTGGTTAGACTTCACGGAGTGCCTGTTTCGATCGTTTCAGACCGAGATCCGAGGTTTACTTCCAGTTTTTGGAAGAGTTTGCAAACAGCTTTGGGTACCAGATTGACGATGAGAACCGCGTATCACCCCCAGACAGATGGCCAATCTGAGCGCACTATCCAGACGTTGGAGGATATGTTACGGGCTGTTGTGTTGGATTTCGGAGGTAGCTGGCAAGATGCGTTGTCTTCAGTAGAGTTTTCCTACAGTAACAGCTACCAGGTAACGATTGGCATGGCGTCGTTTGAGGCTTTGTATGGCAGAAAGTGCAGATCGCCAGTGTGTTGGGAAGAAGTGGGGGAGAAGCAGTTATCTGCCCCAGATTTTGTGCAGCAAATGAAAGATCATGTGGATCTTATTAGACAGCGGATGAAAGCTGCCCAGGATCGCCAAGCCAGTTATGCGAATAAGAGGCGTCGACCTCTTGAGTTTCAGGTTGATGATCGTGTATTTCTCAAAGTTTCTCCGTTTCGTAGTGTTATGCGCTTTGGACACAAGGGAAAGTTAGCCCCTCGTTACGTCGGACATTATGAGATTGTTGAGAGGATTGGCCCTTTAGCGTATCGGTTGTTGTTGCCGCCAGAGTTATCTTCTCTACATGACATCTTCCATGTTTCCATGTTGAGGAATTATGAGCCAGATCCGTCTCATGTGCTTAGGACTGACGAGGTTGAGCTAGATCATACGTTGAGTTATCAAGAATATCCCTTGCTTATCCTTGGCACAAAAGAGAAACAGTTGAGGAATAAGACCATTCCGTTGGTGATGGTGCAATGGAGCAAAGATGGCAGAGAAGAAGCTACTTGGGAGCTGGAAGAAAAGATGCAGCGCGAGTGGCCGCATATGTTTGAGTAGCTTATGAGCTAAAGTTGAGTTTTCCTTACCAAATCTGTTTGACCGGGAGGAATCTGTTTGACCAGGAGGTATCTGTTTGACCAGAAGGTATCTGTTTGACCAGGAGGTATCTGTTTGATCAGAAGGTATCTGTTTGACCGGGAGAGATCTGTTGGACCGCGAGAGATCTGTTTGACCGACCCGATATTTTTATTTTTTATTGATTTTCATAGGACGGCTATCGAGGATTAGTGGAGGCTAGGTTTTTAGCAAAATTTGTGTTTTGAAATAATGGGTGTGACACGAATGACCCCTCATGTTTAATTAAGAAAATTAAATTGAATTTTACAATCCAAACCCTCCACTAAATTGAAATGTTAATTAAAACTTTAAACATGGATTTAAAACTCTAATTTTCGAAATAAAAGGCCTCTCAAATTTTAAAATACATTAAAGTCCATTAAAACAGCCCATATAGGCGAAATACGGGTTCCCCTCAAAAATAATTATAGAAACCCCAATTTTCGGAAATTTGCTGCTTAAAAATAATAAATTTATTCTTAAAAATCTAAGGACTTAAAAATATCAAATTATTTTCATCTCGGTCGTCCATAGTCTCGTCCACGCGTCCGTAACTCAACAAGCTAAAAACAGACCATACATATCATGCAACATTAAAATCATAAATAAATCACATAAAATGATATGTAATTTCCTAAAATGATTTTTCCCCTAGTCATGCACTCATTTCTACGTATTCATAATTGCTAGGCGTTACAACTCTCCCCCCCCCCCCCTTATAGGAATTTCATCCTGAAATTAAGTACGTACCAAATAGCTCAGGGTAGCACGTCCGCATATCGGTCTCAGTCTCCCAGGTACCCTCATTCTCTGAGTGCTTCTGCCACCGGACTGCGCTCCTCTCGAGCCAAAATCTGCACTGGTCGCTCCTCGAATGATAAGTCTGGCGCTAACTGGAGCGGCTCAAAATATAATACATGTGACGGATTTGGAACATACTTCCGCAGCATCGAGATATGGAAAACATTATGGACCGCTGACAGGCTGGGTGGTAGCGCTACTAGATAAGCCAAAGTACCAACCCTCTCCAAAATCTCTAAAGGTCCAACAAACCTCAGACTGAGCTTGCCCCTCCGGCCAAAGCGCATCACGCCCTTCTTGGACGATATCCTCACAAACACGTGATCTCCAACAACTAACTCCAGATCTCCTCGTCTCTAATTAGCATAACTCTTCTGACGAATCTGGGCTGTCCTCATCCGATCCCGTATCCTGGTCACTAAATCCGCTGTCTGCTGTACTAACTCCACCCCGTAACCACTCTCTCTCCAACCTCATCCCAGTGCACGGGAGACCTACACCTTCTATCGTACAAAGCCTCATAAGGAGCCATCCCAATCGATGTGTGAAAGCTGTTGTTGTACGTCAACTCTACCAGAGGCAATCTCGAGTCCCACGTACCCTGGAAATCTATCACACAAGCTCTCAGAAAATCCTCTAGAATCTGGATGACTCTCTCGGACTATTCATCCGTCTGCGGGTGAAACGCGGTGCTGAACGACAATCTATTCCCCAAGGAAGCATGTAAACTCCTCCAAAACGCAGATGTGAATCTGGTGTCTCTGTCAGACACAATAGAGACTGGTACGCCATGTAGCCTGAAAACATCTCTGATGTAAAGCTCTGCGTACTGAGTCAGGGTGAAAGTAGTCTTCACCGGTAAGAAATGCGCTGAATTGGTGAGTCTGTCCACAATCACCCATATCGTCGTGTATCCCCTGGGACTCCTGGGTAACCCAACCACCAAAATCCATAGTAATGTGCTCCCACTTCCACTCGGGAATAGGGAGTGGCTGCAATAACCATGTCGGTAGCTAATGCTCTACCTTGACCTTCTGATAGGTCAAGCACTCAGACATGAATCTCCCAATATCCTTCTTCATCCCCGGCCACCAATACAGTGTCTGCAAATCTCTGTACATCTTCGTACTCCCTGGGTTGATGGAGTACATCGATGCATGCGCCTCTGCTAAGATCTCAGCTCTCAGCTGTCCAGTACTCGGCACCCACATACGGCCTCTGAAACGAACAATCTCATCCTCAGCTGTGTACAGGCCTCATCATGTTGTCTCCGCTGCTACAACTGCTCATCAGAGGCCTGCCCGTCTCTAATATGCTCTCGAAGATTCAGCCGAACTGTGAGCGCTGCCAAACTCGGTGCACAGCCACCTGAATAGAACTCCAGTCCGAACCTCTGTATTTCAGCCTATAGTGGTCTCTCAACTGACAAAAATGCCACTACTGCAGTCTTTTGGCTCAAAGCGTCTGCCACCAAATTAGCTTTACCCGGATGGTAGCTAATGTCACAGTCATAGTCCGTCACAAACTCTAGCCATCTACGCTGCCTCATGTTCAGCTCCTTCTGGGTGAAGAAGTACTTGATGCTCTTGTGGTCAGTGAAAATCTGATACTTCTCGCCGTACAGGTCGTGTCTCCAAATCTTCAGAGTGAACACTACTGCTGTAAGCTCCAGATCATGCATCGGATAGTTCTGCTCATAACTCTTCAACTGCCTTGATGCATAAGCGATAACCTTGATTCCCTGCATCAGAACTGCACCCAAACCTCTCAGGGAAGCATCTGTGTACACCACAAACTCCTCATGATCCACCGGCATAGCTAACACTGGTGCTGAAGTGAGGGCCTCCTTAAGCTGATCAAAGCTACTCTGACACTCAGGATCCACCGGCATAGCTAACACTGGTGCTGAAGTCAGGGCCTCCTTAAGCTGATCAAAGCTACTCTGACACTCAGGACTCCACACAAACTTCGCATTCTTCTTGGTCAGGACTGTCAAGGGCACTGAAATCGAAGAGAATCCCTTGATAAACTTGTGGTAGTATCCTGCTAATCTCAAGAAACTACGAATATCCGCTGCATTCCTTGGAATCCCCCAGTTCTGTACTGCCTCCACCTTTGATGGGTCGACTAAAATCCCATCTCTCGACATAATATGCCCCAAGAATGCCACCTGCTCCAGCCAAAACTCGCACTTGCTGAACTAGGCATACAATCTGTGCTCCCTCAACGTCTGCAAGTGTTGCCTATGCTACTCCAAGCTCCTAGAGTAGACCAGGATGTCGTCAATGAATACTATAATGAATTGGTCCAAATACTGCCTGAAGACCCTGTTTATCAAATCCATGAAGATCGCTGGGGCATTCGTCAGGCCAAACAGCATCACCAAGAACTCATAGTGGCTGCAACATGTTCGAAATGCAGTCTTGGACACGTTCTCCTCTCTAACTCTCAGCTGATGGTAGTCAGATCTCAAATCAATCTTCGAGAAAACCGAAGCTCCCTGCAACTGATCAAACAAACCCTCAATCCTCGGGAGTGGGTACTTATTCTTCACTATAACTCTGTTCAGCTCCCGGTAGTCAATACACAATCTCATGCTTTCGTCCTTCTTCTTCACAAACAAAACTGGCGCGCCCCACGGAGAAAAGCTAGGGCGTATGAACCCCTTGTCGAGAAACTCCTGAATCTGCTCCTTCAGCTCCTTCATCTCGGTAGGAGCCAAACGATATGGTGCCTTAGAGATAGGCACTGTACCTGGCATCAGCTCGATAGAAAACTCCATCTCTCGCTCCGGTGGAACTCCCACTACATCATCAGGGAAGAAATCTGCAAAATCCCTGACTACCTCCACATCAGACAATGAAAATCTCCTGTAGCGGTAACATTGGCCAAGAATGCTCTGACATCCGATCTCAACTAGCTTCCTGGCCTGTAGAAAAGATATGAATCTGGGTTTCCGCGGTCTCCTCGCTGCCTCAAATAATAAGGCCTCCTGCCCCGGTAGCCTGATAGTCACTGACCTCCGCTGAAAGTCTATCACCGCTCCAAAATCCGTCAACCAATCCATACCCAGGATGAGGTCGAATCCTGACATCGGAAAAACAACCAGATCTGCTCTAACCGCATGATCCTGGAACATCATCTTCAATCCCTGAACAATGCTGGTCATCGTCAACTCCTCTCCCGACGGAACCGTCACGGCGAGAGCTACTCCCAAGCTCTCTGGAATAATCTCCATCCTCTGTGTAAACGCACTCGAAATAAACGAGTGGGTCGCCCCTGAGTCTAGAAAGGAGAGGGTAGTGACACCTGGCACACGAATCTCGCCTGAAACAGAAACATCACACAGGTACGCGTTTACCATCAAACTAGATCCCAAAGAGTAGTTTAGAAGCCTAACACATTTCTATGTTCGCTATTCCTATCCGTCTAAGTTATCAAGGCAAGTTTTAGAAGATCTAACAGTTCTTACTTATATCAACTCAGCAACTAAGGCATAGAATTTCCTAGCAGTGATCTATCTAGCATGAAATTCTAAAACACCCAGATAGCAACTTGACAAAGCGCAGGAATCCAAAAATGAATACATGTGAGCAATGTCGTGTCCGGATCTGCAGCCTCTGCCTGCATCACAAAAACACGACCTTTGGTCTGTCCCCTCCTAGGGCAATCCCTCCCACGTCAAGCTCTCCAGACACAGACCAACCACCGTGCTCTCCCACCAAAGAGCAGCGTCTCCCTTCATCATGAAGATATCACAACGGACCTTATCAGCGTCCAAAAGACCCATATAAACATAGATGGTCTCCAAAGATCGGATCCACGCCTCAGCAACAAGTGGATCAGTAGTCTCTGAGAACTTCTTAGGTCCCTTCCTGCGGAACCTCTCTGTGACTTCCTCCTCATGCGACTTCCCGGGTTGCTCCGATTGACGCTCCAATAGCCTAGTGATCCCGGATAGCATATCCACACTAGCCCTCTCATAAGGTTTCAACTGATGAGGTGGGGGAGGAGGAGGAGGCGTAGAATCATCCTGGTGGCTCCTATCGCATCTGGGAGGCATATTGGTACACCAAAACCTTATCACGTAAATCGAAGTGCATGTCTAAGCGTCTAACTCTTAAAATTCTAAGGCAAAACTCATGCAGAAATAAAACATGCATCATGCGAACATACACATGAATCATAAAACTATAAAACTCACAGACTGATAGTGCGACTTCCGAGCTCCACGCAGCAGGCTAGTACCCACCAGAACCACCGCTCTGATACCAACTGAAACGAACCAGACTCTAGAAATGTTTTTTTTAAAATCATGTGCAGAATAAATAAAATAAAAAGTATGGCTCGTTCCATTTAAAACATTTCTCAACATCCTTAAAACATATATAAATGAATATCTTAAAACGTCAAATCACCAATGCTGTTTAAAAATCAGAGTATGAAAATGTTGTGGAAACGGAACATGTAAATAAAATGTCTAAAAAATGTATCATAACGTAAATAAAGACATCATAGTGGTCATGAGGTACTGCTGCAACAGGCGCTCAGAGGTCCTCACCGCCAGTCGGGATAAAATCCAAAGGGTCATCACCTGCACCATTTGAACCTAGTGAGCCTAGAGGCTCAGCATGCTCTATATTTTAAGTAACAAAGTACATATAATAATCACATGCAAGCACATACGTGATATAAAATACGTTAAATCATGCATGCATGGATGGTCGTAAAACATGGTTCGTAACATATCATAACGTTTCATAATCATATATCATACGTAAGGCATGACGTAACGTAACATAAAAACGTATGAGTCGTATCAATGGATTGTGAGTGGGTGTATGACTGATCAGTCGAAAGAACCAACGTACGTGGCGGTGCGGTTCACCCGACCTTACCTAAGGATTCCAAGCACCTCCTATGCCACTTCACCATGTCTTGATCATATGGATCCATAGACTCGTAATACATTAAAACAGGGGATCCTCGGGCCCGGTATCCCTACTAGCTCCCATCATTAAATTTTTGCCACAAGTCATTCAATCCCTCGGGTTTTTCTCAAAAAAAAACATGCCTTTAACGTTTCATAACATCTCATGATGCGTGCATTTCTTAAAATCATGCAATTTAAAAGCTTAGCCCGTCAATATATATTTAATTATTTCCTTTAAAAATATTAACATACATAGAATATTATATATATAATTAAATATATATTCACGGGCTTCTATATTTCTACTTCGGTCAATGACTGTTTCAGGAGTCTGGCCCACTACTTCTAAGCCTAAAAGAACCTATACTTAACTTAAAATTGGAGCTTAGCCTATTACTAGACTTGGCCCATAACTTTAAAATTAACGTTTAAAATTTCTAAAATACTCCACCCTTTACAAAAATCAAGTATTTAAAATTTGGCTAAATAAAAATCCTTTGACCGATATTGTCTAATTAAAACTCCAATGTCCAATTTTGACTAAATTAAAATCCAAAAGACCACAATTTTGACTTTAAACTTAAAATGAATATTAGGTCCCAATTAATTAATATTTTGACTAAATAAATTTGACTTTAAAATATTTGACCAAAATTCTTAAAATTGGACCCTATACTTCAAAATTGAAATAATCGGTCCAGAATTAAAATAATTCGCAGCAAATTTAAAAAATTTTGACTCGAACCCTGACTAACCAATCCAGTCCAATCGAACCCATCAAACTGGTCCAATTGAACCGGCCGTCCCATGCACTAAACCCTAAACCTCTCGCACGCACGCCGCCGCACACCATGCGCGACCACGCCTCTTCTCGCCGTTCGAACTCCCTGCTCCGGCCGCCTCTGGTCCAGCCGGTGCCCCTGGACTCAGCCACGGCCCCATCCATGAGCCACAACACACCGTCGAGACGCTAGAAGGTGGCAGCCCACACACGGTGCGCGCACCATGCGGTCGCACGACCCACATTGAATCAGCCATGGAGTAGCCCTCTCCTCCTCATCTATGGACCACCATGAACCTCCTAAGACCGAGCCACAGTCCCTAAGAACAGCCCTTAACCGAAGCAAATTAAGAATCAATCGAAAACACGTTAGAAAACGTGAATCATGCAGGGTGCTAAAACATCAAACGTAGATCAATGCATAACACATACATTTCATGCAAGTTTTCATTAAAAAACAGTATGATATGGTGTAAATGGTGTGAAAAATAATAGATATTACATGCCTGAATTGGAAAGGGAAGATCTGCGAGTTACCGACGTGTAGGACGCGAGATCGGGACAAGACCGCCTTTGAATCACCCAAGAACTTGAAGAATCGATGGGGTTGAGCAATGGAGGAGGGGGACGGCTATGGAGGATTAGTGGAGGCTAGGTTTTTGCAAATTTGTGTTTTGAAATAATGGGTGTGACACAAATGATCCCACATGTTTAATTAAGAAATTAAATGGAATTTTTACAATCTTAACCCTCCACTAAATTGAAATGTTAATTAAAACTTTAAACATGGCTTTAAAATCTCAAATTTTCTAAATAAAAGGCCTCTCAAATTTTAAAATACATTAAAGTCCATTAAAACAGCCAGTATAGGCGAAAAACGGGTTCCCCTCAAAAATAATCATAAAAACCCCAATTTTCTGAAATTTGCTGCTTAAAAGTAATAAATTTGTTCTAAAAAATCTAAGGACTTAAAAATCTCAAGTTATTTTCATCTCGGTCGTCTCTATTCTCGTCCACGCGTCCGTAACTGAACAGGCTAAAAACAGACCATACATATCATGCAACATTAAAATCATAAATAAATCCCATAAAATGACATGTAATTTCCTAAAATGATTTTCTCCTAGTCATGCACACATTTCTACGTATTCAGGATTTCTAGTCGTTACGAAGACAAACCATAATAACTACAGCATCGATAGTCCATGAGCTACATGGGCCGTTGTTAGGATCAAGGGCTTACCACTAGGCCAAAAGCTATAGCTGTTAGCCAAGGTGCTAAAGTAGTACACCTATTATCCAGGAACAAAGTTAGCCCTCCACGCCTCTAAGAACTTCCACACCAAAACTGTTCTATACTTGAGCAGAATATAAAATTTTCGCTGAATGGCTTCCTGAGGAGACTCTGTTTCTCCCCAGGACAGAACTTGCTCTTCCTTCACCTCGCTCTGATACCAATTGTTAGGATCAAGCGCTTACCACTAGGCCAAAAGCTATAGTTGTTAGCCAAGGTGCAACTTTATTTCATTATAATGTGGCAGCGCAGAGTGCACCTATTATGTGCGTTAGGGTTGGGCTGTTAGACCCATGAGTCAGGGGAGGTGCGTGTCTAACTCTTGGTGCTGTCTCAATTCCCTTAGATATCAGTCTTACCCTTCCCCTACCGCCGGCCCTATCCGATCAGAGATAATATTATCCGTTAAGATCTGGCATCACACTTTTACAGCCCACATGGCCAACCAGATCAAGCGGCGCAACGTCAGCAGCTTGACGTACGAGAACTTCGAAGGAGGTCACCCATCCCAGTACTGTACTCACCCTTGCATGCTTAACTCAACAGCCATCTCAATGCACTCATGGTGAGTGTGCTATACAATACACAACCCCACGAGACTACGAAACAGATCTCAGAAGGTCAAATCAAAAGTAGCCAATGAAATCGATGCTTATGAATGCATATTCTTCAATGCCATAATATAAAATATATCCACATCAACATCAAATATGAGCAGCCAGTAGCACATATTCACGTAAACATATAACAATTTCAACCATTACAAATGTTGTAAGTACGTGTTGAAGTCGTACCTCAAAGTATTTGACCAAATACCTCATACGACACAGGTGCCAAACAGACTACAAACACTGGCGGCAATTGGCAGCGGCAGCAACCATCAATGGAACAGTTACGACGGCGGCGTTCCGGTGGCTATGCAGCGACGCACAACGATCGAAAAAAATCCAAAATTCATCGGAATGTTATGAATTCATCAGAAATGACATAGGAACATTCTAAAACCCAAAAGTCATCCAAACAAGCTTCAATTTCTAAAAAATCGAAGAAATCAGAACGGGTTCATGTCTCAAAATGAAGCTAGGTAGAAGAGCTACAACTTTCGACAAACAGCAACCAAATTGGTGGAAACAATCGATCAAAATCAACGAAATATCGTGTGCCAAAAATGTCATTAATCTCTCTCCTCCAGCCACCTTAGGTCGTGATACTGGTTGGAAAATGACGGGATCAGATAGAGGAGTCCAAAAGTACCAACGGCTTTCAAAAAAAAGTATCCGATCTCCACAATCGCAAAAAATGTCCGACGGATTGTGTGTGTGTTTCTACGTGAAGTGTGTTTGTGTTTCGGGTTTTATATATATCTCGGATCCTAAAAATAACTTTGGTTAAAAGTCCAATTTCTGTGAAATCCCAACTCCTTTTGTGCTATTTTTATTATGATATGTATTTTATGTCACCTTAGACTCGGACTTCGAAAAATACATAATTCGTGTATGCAATTCACATAAAGCAGTAAGGATCAACAACAGCAATACAAGATACAAGGCTGCAAAATACGATACACAAGGGATCTGAAATATGCGTGAACAAATGCGTGTATGCAATTCACATAAAGCAGCTAGCATAAACATCAATGCTCAGCAAGCAATACACAGATAGGTTCACCGAAACATCCCAGCAGCCACGCATAATATCTCACGCGAATTCCAAGCTACATCAAGCTCAGATCCGTACCTTATACTTTTGTGCAACAATTACTACAAAACAGGCCCGAGAGATCTGGATAGCACCCTGTTAAATACACAACACACAGATTTCAAAAGCTGCACAGAAACTCACGGCCAATTACAGAAGCTCACGGCTGGGAGCCACGCTCAACCAACGCAATTACTACCAAAACAACTTACTGGAAGCTTAAACCAAAGCTAAGAACAAGATCTCATCACAAGGGAACGAAGTCTACCTGCACTACAAAACGCACAATCGGACAGCAACTTCGCGTTCCTCAACTAGCCAACCACAGCCTCCAAAAGTGATATGGAATGATAGAGTTTCGCAAGAGGAGTCCAACGCTACCTCGAACATACCAAACAATGGCCGGAAACGATGGGATTTACCGGAGAAAAGCTACGGTGAACAGTAACCTAGGGTTCGAAGCGAAGAACACAATCGGGGAAAATATTCTAAGTATGGGATCTGATATCTCAAATCGAAGACCAAGTCTTTCTTATATAAATCTCGCAAAAGCTGGTTAGAAACATCCACCGACTAAACCAACAGGTACACTACAAACAAATACAACCAGCAGATGCAAAGAAACCAGCTGTTGAATTCTCAAACAACGCAAATCAAAACAGTGTCGCAGCGACTTAACAAAACGACGTCCCGCCGCATAAGTCATCAAATCTGCCACCAGCTGGTCGCCTAAAACCATCGGCTGGTTCTCAATATCAAAAGCTGGATTATCTAAACACTCAAAAGTTGATACCAGACGTTGCATCAAAACGCTGCGTTCCAACTTAATAAAACGGCGTCGCATATCCTACGTCATCCAGTCGCTAGCTCTCGCGCAATACCAGCTGCAAGCTACAGTAACCACCACCAGCTGCAAGCTACAGTAGCGAACAAATCTCGCAGCTGGACAACCAGTCACAACATCCAAACGACGTCGCGCCAACTTATCGAAACGCTGTCGTTTTGCCCTCAACGAACAAAAATAAAGCAACGGCTGGATACAACACACTACCAGCTCAAACACAACGCACCCAGATTTCACTAAAACGACGGCGTTTAGGAATCTCGGGCTACCAAAATACGCTACGACTGGATTTCACCAATTCAACCAGCTTTCTCAATAAAACCAGCTTTTACCACAAAATACCAAAAATGCGAAGACTTCCAGAATTGTTCCAAATGCTATATCAGACCCGAAAATGCAAACCAAACAGAGATATAAACCACCAGAAACCTCTAAAATTTGACAGATTACAACAAATAATCTCTTATACAAATTCAGGTCTCACATTTCTCCCCCACTAAAAAGGATTTCGTCCCCGAAATCAAACAAAAATTCTGGCACAAAACACAGCAACAGCAAAATACAAACAGAACTCGCCCAACACAAGGCCAAGAGTTCAAGATAACTGAGCAAACATATAACAACAACTAGGGAAGAAATACAACCAAAAGCTACAAACTACTGGAATTTTAGCTCAACAGCTACTCAAACAGATGCGGCCACTCGCGCTGCATCTTTTCTTCCAGCTCCCAAGTAGCTTCTTCCCTTCCATGTTTGCTCCACTGCACCATTACCAACGGAATGGTTTATTTCTCAGCTGTTTCTCTTTTCTGCCAAGGATTTGCAAAGGATATTCTTGATAGCTCAACGACTGATCTAGCTCAACCTCGTTAGTTCCAAGCACATGAGACGGATCTGGCTCATACTTCCTCAACATGGAAACATGAAAGACGTCATGAAGAGAAGTACAATCTGGCGGCAACAACAGCCGATACGCTAAAGGGCCAATCCTCTCAACAATCTCATACGGTCCGACGTACGAGGGGCTAACTTCCCTTGCGTCCAAAGCGCATCACACTGAAACGGAGACAGCCTTCATCCGCTGTCTAATAAGATCTACATGATCTTTCATTTGCTGCACAAAGTCAGGGGCAGATAGCTGCTTCTCCCCCACTTCTTCCCAACACACCGGTGATCTGCATTTTCTGCCATACAAAGCCTCAAAAGGCGCCATACCAATCGTCACTTGGTAGCTGTTATTGTACGAAAACTCAACCAAAGACAACGCGTCTTGCCAGCTACCTCCGAAATCCAACACAACAGCCCGCAACATATCCTCCAACGTCTGGATAGTGCGCTCAGATTGGCGATCTGTCTGGGGGTGATACGCGGTGCTCATAGCCAATCTGGTACCCAAAGCTGTTTGCAAACTCTTCCAAAACCTGGAAGTAAACCTCAGATCTCGGTCGGAAACGATCGAAACGGGCACACCATGCAGTCTAAAAACAAAATCAACGTACAACTTCGCCATCTTCTTCAACGAGAAGGTCATTCCATAGGGAATAAAATGCGCAGACTTCGACAGACGATCTATAACCACCCAAATAGCATCGCATCCTCTGCTGGAACGAGGCAGATGCGTCACGAAATCCATAGCTATGTGCTCCCAATTCCATTGGGACACCTCCAAACTCTGCAACAGACCACCAGGTCTCATCCTTTCGGCCTTAACCATCTGACAATTCAAACAACGAGCAACAAAACCAGCAACATCATTCTTTAGGCCAGCCCACCAAAAGTGCGGCTTCAAAGCATGGTACATCTTCCGTGCACCAGGATGAACACTATGTCTGCTATAGTGCGCTTCCCAAAGGATCTCCTCCTTCAAATCAATCAAATTGGGCACAACCAACCTGCCCCGAAAACGCAAACAACCATCAGAAGAGACGGATAGTCCTCAAGTTCGCCAGCCCTGACCTTCAACTTCAACTCATGGATAGACGGATCAGTCCTTTGAGCTGCTCGAATGGTAGAAATAATCTGTGGCTCCACTTGGAAAAAAGAAACCACCACACAATCCTCAGCCGGGTAAAATCTCCAACCCGTAGTGTTAAGATGCTCATGATCCTTAGAGATGTACAACGAAGCAAGCATCTCACTAGCCTTCCTGCTCAAAGCATCGGCCACTACATTCGACTTCCCAGGCTGGTACTTAATCTCACAATCGAAATCTTTTAGCAGCTCCATCCACCGACGCTGTGTCATATTCAGGTCAGGCTGCGAAAACAGATACTGCAAACTTTTGTGGTCCGAGTACACCACAAACTGCTCGCCATACAGGTAGTGACGCCAGATCTTCAACGCAAAGACCACCGCTGCTAACTCCAAATCATGGATGGGGTAACGAGTCTCATGCGGTTTCAACTGCCGCGAGGCGATACGCAATGACTCGACCA
>KQ992324.1:56366-135811 GCA_001598015.1 Dorcoceras hygrometricum
ATTCTAGGTCTTTACTCAACACAATTGTAAATCATTACACACATAATGAAAGTAAAGAATGCCATATAAGAAAATGCGAATATCATATATAAAGATCGTTTGTACAAGAGTCTATAAAACCCACACGCCACAAGTTGGCTAGTTGGGCATCTACTCTAACATTATCACCCCCTTCAAGCAAGACGTCGGGCATGAAACGACTCGAAGCTTGGACCGAAAGAACTCAAACAAAGGACGTGCGAGACTTCTGGTGAATATGCCCGCATTTGAAGGTTAGAAGCAACGAAGTGAGTGCTCAGCTTGCCGGCCAAAACAAGTTCACGGATGAAGTGAAAATCTATATCAATATGCTTCGCGCGTTTATGAGCCATCGGATTTTGGGTGAGAAAAATGGCACTGTTGTTGTCGCAATAGAGACGTGGAGGCGAAGGCAGAGGAGTGCAAAGCTCGTGGAGAAGCAAGGTGAGCCACACGACTTCAGTGGTGGTGTTTGCAAGAGCTCGGAACTCCGATTCACAACTAGAACGGGCCACCATTGGTTGCTTTTTGGCACTCCACGAAACTAAGTTTCCAGCAATAAATATGGAATATTCGTAGGTGGAACGACGAGTCTCTGGACATCGAGCCCAATCGGAGTTGGAATAAGCTGCCAATTCGCAAGAGGAGCCACGAGAAAACGATAAGCCATGGTTAAGGGTGCCCTTCACATAGCGTAAAATGCGCTTGTAATGATCATCGGTTGGAGTTTGCAAAAATGGACTAACCAAGTTGACGGCAAAAGAGAGATCCTGGTGAGTGATTGTCAAGTATTGCAACGCACCAACAAGGGATCAGTAGTGTGTGGGATCGGCATATGGTGAACCAGCACTCGTGAGAACATTTCCAGCGGCTAAAGGTGTAGAGACGGGCTTGGAATCCAAGAGTTGAGAACGCTCAAGAATGTCTCTCGCATACTTGGCTTGACAAAGAAAGATACCCCCGTCGGTATACTCAACTTCGAGGCCGAAGTAACCAAGACGACCGAGATCTTTAATGGAAAACTCAGAGTTGAGTCGTTTGATAAAGCAAGAGATAAAAGCTAGATCGTTTCCGGTGAGAATAATTTCATCAACATAGACGAGAAGATATAGTAGAGAACTCCCATGAGTGAAGATAAAAAGGGATGTATCCGCACGACTTGAATAGAAACCCAAGCGAATGAGAAAATCACTAAGCCGTTGAAACCAAGCTCGGGGTGCTTGTTTGAGATCGTAGAGTGCCTTTTTTAAACGACACACATGATTGGGAAAGTGGGGGTCGGCATAGCCCGGAGGTTGCTCCATATAAACCGGTGTAGTGAGAACACCATTTAAAAATGCATTTTTCACGTCTAATTGATGTAAAGGCCATTGACGATGAACGTAAAGTGCAAGAACGACACAAACGGTGGCGGCTTTGACAACGGGGCTGAAAGTGTGAGAGAAGTCGAAGCCAGGAATTTGACTGAAACCCTGAGAAACCAAAAGAGATTTATGGCGATCGATTTTACCGTCGGATAAATATTTGGTTCGAAAAACCCACTTTGAACCAATGTAAAGTGCAAGAACGACACAAACGGTGGCGGCTTTGACAACGGGGCTGAAAGTGTGAGAGAAGTCGAAGCCAGGAATTTGACTGAAACCCTGAGAAACCAAAAGAGATTTATGGCGATCGATTTTACCGTCGGATAAATATTTGGTTCGAAAAACCCACTTTGAACCAATGATGTTAACACCGGGGGGCCATGGAACAAGTTCCCATGTGAGATTAGAACGAATGGCTTCCATTTCTTCGTCCATAGCCGCGAGCCAATGAGCATGCTTGGAGGCAGATTTGTAACCACGAGGCTCGGCGTTAGCAACTAGGGCCTGATGAAGGGGAGTGGCTGCGAGATCTGCAAAGTGACGGGGTTTAAAAATACCCGCCTTAGATCGAGTTGTCATAGCATTGCCGTCGGGGGGCTCGAGAGGTGGCAGCGGTGGAGCAGGTGGCGGGGGCAGTGCTGATGAAGGAACGGCTGGTGTGACATGAGCAGCAGGATGACAGAGCAAACATGGAATCACCTGTTGGTTAGAAGGTGGTTCTGGTGGTATGGCCTGTTCGTCGGGAGAAGACGACGGGATTTAAAAATACCCGCCTTAGACCGAGTTGTCATAGCATGGCTGCCAGGGGGCTCGAGAGGTGGCAGCGGTGGAGCAGGTGGAGGGGGCAGTGCTGATGAAGGAACGGCTGGTGTGACATGAGCAGCAGGAGGATAGAGCGAACATGGAATCATCTGTTGGTTAGAAGGTGGTACTGGTGGTATGGCCTGTTCGTCGGGAGAAGACGTAGAATGTGGCTCAATAAATATGGAGACATCAAGCCTGGAGAGCTCAGGAGACGGAACCTATGCAGCAAAAGGAAACACCATCTCATCAAATTTGGCGTGTCGTGTGAATAGACCCGAGAAGTGGTAGGGTCGAGGCACCGTCACTTTGAAATTTCTTTATGGAACAATTAAATTGATTTTCCACCAGAGCCACAAATTGCCGGAAATTGACAAAAAAATAGACTTGTGCACAAGCGGATACAACCACGTAAAGCGAGAGAAATCATCAATAAAGATCACGTAATATCGAAAATCAGAAGTAGAACAAACTGGAGCAGGCCCCCACAAATCACAATGAATTAACTCCAAAACACAGGAAGCATGTTTTTCATTTAACACAAATGATAAACGTGTACTTTTAGCCAATTGACAAGAAGTGCATAATGATGGTTTAGGCAATAATGAAGTAACACTCAAATATCCCAATTTATTTAATAAGGAAATTGTATCAGACGACACATGCCCAAGTCTAGAATGCCATAACTCAAAAGAAGCACGTAAAGAATTTCTCTTCAAATCATCAATCAGTGCAGGCCGAGGAGGCGCCAAAACATAAAGACCTTGCTCACGACGGCCTTTTGCCAGCACTTCTTTGGTGTGACGATTCTGAATATTAAATGAAGAATTAGTGAACAACACATCAACCGGATAGTCGGAGGTAAGCTTACTAATAGATAGCAGATTCTTAGTAAGACTCGGCACAACCAAGACGTCCAATAATTTGAAAGAATCTGAAATACGAGAGTTACCAATACGTGAGATAGAAAGATTAGCACCATTACCAACAACAACCCGATCCGTGCCGGAGTAGGGTTGAGATTCATCCAAAGAGTCAGAGACCAGAGTCATGTGATCCGAAGCGCCCGTATCAAGAAATCAATCATAGGTGTCGGGCTGAGAGATGGAGCAGCCGACTGAGAAAGCTTCGGCCAAATGAGCGGTATTCTGCGGAGGGCGTTGAGCATAGCGTTCGGGACAAGTATCCGTATAATGGCCTTCAAAATGACAAATTTGACATTTAGGCGGACGACGGTTGTTTCCACGACCGTGCCCGCAAGAGTTTAGAGAACGGTTGCCACCACCATTTCCACGACCACGAGAGGAAGGACCAGATTGGTGTGGTGCGGGGCCTGAGCGTCGGCGCTGACCGTAGAACGCCACTGATGAAGCTCCGGAGGTGTCGAGATAGTCTTGAAACAGGGAGAAGCTCTCGGCCTTGGAGAGGAGATCCCGAAAAATCGGGAGTGGGGTGAGTGCCATCTGAGCAGCGGAGAAACTTGAGAAGGATGAGCCAAGCCCGCGAAGAAACCAATGGGCTTTATCAATTTCAACAACCGGACGACCAATAGCCGCAAGTTGGTCGCATAGAGATTTGATTTGACGCCCGTATTCGGAGACCGTTCGGTTACCTTTCTTCATGAGTTGCAAATAGTCTTTAAGACGAAGTTCACGAGATTTGGAGCGATGGCTAAAAACCGCTTCAAGTGCAAGCCATACAGCCCGTGAGGTTGTACACCCGATCACCTCAGCCATGGAATCTTCGGTGAGAGAGGAGAGTAATAAACCGAGCAGACGCTGGTCTTGTGTATGCCAAGCATTATGGTAATCATATGGATTAGAGTGGAGTAGAGAAGAGCATCGGCATCTTGAGCCATGGCCGGATTGAAGCAGCGAGGGGAGGGAGAAGTCTGCTGCAGCGTGGAAGGCTAGGGAAGGAGAGGATTGGTTATGCTGATACCATGTAGAGAAAGATATGATTTGCCTTGAATCAATCTATTCCATTCAATCAATATATAAAGATTACACGGAGAGCAAAATAAGAAAACCGAATAACAACTTCCCTAAACAAATGGAATGCAATCAAAACAATAAATGAGATAATTATGGAGCTGATTTTCCGTTATCAATACGCTTTATAAGGAAGGTGTCGGCCGCATCTTAATGTTTTCAATGCATGATATTTTCTATCAAATCGTTCCTTGATTCACGCGACAGACCCCATTTGAAAATGTTTAAACTAGGACATAAGTTTTGGTGATCTGGTGGCCTGCGTGTGTGTTGGATTGCATGGGAAATTTGCAGCGTGCATGTAACATGATTAAAATGGTTTAGTGAAGCTCATTTCCTCATGCAGTAGCCGACTCCCTTTTTTTATCCTTTTTGTTGTTGTGCGTGAAAGTTCTTTTAAAAAAAGAATATTTCTCAACTCCAATTTGTGAAGGTCGTGTGTGTTGGGGTGTGTGGTTGAGCTTCGCAGATTTACTTGGGTTTAGAATTTATGGGAAAAATTTTGAAAGAAAATTTATTTTTGAGAAAAAAATGTTTTTTGAGGAAAAGTGTTTAGAGGTTTTAAATGATTTATGGCAAATTTATGACTGAATTACGGGCGTGTGGATGCCGACCGACAGGTCGGGGTGCTCCGCCAAATAAATACGGACGTGTGGATGTCGACCGACGGGTCGGGCTGTCCCACCAAATTAATGGATCCATATGAGCTTATTTAAGCTACTTGACTGATAACTGCAGAAAATTTTTGAGTCACACTTCATAAAATAAATTGAGGAATGATTAAGTATTTTTGAGTTTAATGTTTATTTTGAGGTTAAAGAAAATGACCGAAGAACTTTTTTTAATTGATGATAAATCATCTTATTTTGAAATTGGTATGCGTTGAGGTTAATGATATTTTTGAAGGATTTTATGTGGCGACATTTTTATTTAAAGAGTTGACAAAATGAGTTTATGTTAAATAAAAATATTTTATTGCATGTGCGTGTATTATGTATTATTTGCTATTCCCGGAGTTTACTTGTTGTGCCTTTAGGCTTACTAGATTTCACCGATGCAAGTGATGATGTATAAGCGGTGCTGATTGGCGAGGGCTCGATTGGGGTGAGAAGGTGCTTATCAATGGACACACGTTTTCCGCATATTAGAACATTTTATGATTTAAAAAATTGTTGATTCTTTGGGGAAAAAATATCCTTACGAGTATTTATTTGAGTTTCTAATGTTTCCTAGTTTGATTTTTATGATGACGCCTGATTGGATCAAATTTTATGAATTATTGAGTATTTGAATTTTCTGACTTATGTAGTAAAAAATATTTCCACTATTTTCCTTTCAAAAGTATGGGCATTTCAATTGTAAGGTTTATTTGATCTTCACTTTTTAAATCAACATGTGCAATAATTATCACTTTACAACAAATACATGCATTCATACATTTTAAAAATCAAATAAAAAACAAAAACAAAAGAAAAAGGAAAAAAGGAAAAAACCAAAAAAAGAAAAAAAAAAACCTACCTATGCTAGCAACACTGTAGAACTCCTCCCACGTAGCGTTGTGATTGCAGGAGTGAATCTGACACCATTTTGACATAAATAGAAGATACTCCAAAATTAGTGGTGGAACATATCCCGAAAATCTCGACCCAACCCGAACCCTGACCCACTACCGACACGAAAAACCCCGACCCGAAAAAATCCCGTCCCGAATTTTCGGGAAAATTCCTGACCCGATAAGTATCGGGAATGGGTTTGGGTGTTTTATGCTCTTCCGATGGGATTCACGACCCGACCCGAAATATATTAAAATAATAATTTTTTAATGTAAAAAAATAGAAATTGTTTTTATTTTCCGTAAAAATAAATAATAAAAAATATAATTTTTAATATTTTCATTTTTTGTATGTCATTCTTTTTGTATCAAAATAAGGTTGTTTTAATAGAAATGCATTTTTTGTTATTTAGTCATTGATGTTCATGAAGAGGAATATAGTTCAGTAATTTATGAGTTGGGTAAGTTGGTGCAACGATATTTGATATTTTTTATGTTTATATAATGAACAATTGGTGCTTTGTATATATTTTAGATCTTATTTATTCAAGTATACTTATATAACATATGTTGTTTATATACACATGAAAAAGTAATATATCTCCTCAAGTGTTAGCTTCAAAGACCACCGGTGGAAGTTAAATCTTTGATGTTGTGATTTAATAATATAATATCATATATTATTTTTGTTTTGGATTTTATTTTTTAGTGGATTAACAAAGATATCGTATCACTTGTTTCAAGTATTAAAATTTTAATTTTTGATACTTATATATCACCTCGCATGTGCTTGTGCTTGTCTTTGTTCGGGATATCCATTCCCAACCCTACAGGATCCCGAAAATACTGGTTCCCGAATATTCGGGTCCCGATACTTTCGGGCACGGGATCGAGTTATAAAATAAAATCTCAATTCTTTTAGGAATGAGAATCAGGAAAGTGGGTTACGGGACGGGACCCTACCCGATCCCAGCCCTAGCCAAAATGATGCCTAATTGGAGACACCCTTATAATCTCCTTCACGGTACGTTCTCTACGACTCTACCTTGTACAAGACATGCCATTTTCCTTTTTTCTTTTAAGGGGTTGCTTCGGGATGCCAAATTCATTCAAAACTATTTCTTTTTCCGCTTTTCTACCACACGATTTCATTGCATTCTCCTACGGCATAAAAACCTGATTTCATTCAATTCTCCTATGCGGCATGGCAAAATAACAATTAAGAATTAAAAAACAAATTTAATAATTAAAATTCTCCCCATAATTGACTCACTCAAATGCATCAAAATATAAGCTCACTCTTGGACTGTGTTTTTGACAGTATCCAGCACATGCGACCGGAAGTGAAGTCTGTGGCTCATAATTTGGCCAAGTTTGATTTCAATTGTACTCTTTCTATTTGTTGTTTGGAATGATTTTTCTGTTTCCCGTCTTGGCTACAAGTATTTGTGGAGTAATGAATTCGCCACTTTAAAAAAAAAAAAAAGGAGAGAGAAGCTAACAGTAGAGTGTCAAATTAACTCAGACATGAGTGTATTCCATCCACCGATGGAAACTGGTGTGGGTGTGTATGAACAAAAATGGTTGCAAAAATCAAAATATCTCTGTCTCCTAAGTTTAAACTATAGCAATCCTCGACCTCTACCATTTAAAACGAGACTTTGTTTTATATCCTAAGTAGGCAAAATTCTGAGCAGACGAAGGGCACGAGTCCACTGTGACCCTTGAGAAAGCACGATTTTCTTCAGGATTGGAATTGTCCCGGCTGCTACAATCGCTCCATGGTTCTCACTATCCATGGCTAGATTATAAAGAATAGCTAAACTCGCCTCCTTAGCTCGGTCACTACCTTTTTCCATCAAGTTAACCAATGCGAAAATCCCACCTTCCAAAGGAATAGCTCGAGTAGAATCTATCAACCCTTCTGATATTATCCTGTGGAGCTCTAAAACAGCAGATTCTTGAACTTCAAGGTAGAATGAGTTTTGGATCTGTTGTATCAATCTTGGGATTGTCTCGTAAACAGTTACTTCCACACTTATCGGGTTCTCAAAGCCTGAGTTATGCCCAGATAATGAGCTGAGTTTAACTAGGGATGCGGCAACACGGTCTTTATAATGGAGAGGGAAGTCAGAAACAAGGATGGTGCGAAGTAGCTGAGTGAAATTGGGAGAATTTATGGTTTGGCAAAAGTGGTTGTCATCTAGTAATCGAGTGAGTAACCGGGATGCTGCAGATACTGCTTGGCCAGCTTCTTCAAGTACCAGGGAGCGTTGTTCGGGATGTTCACCCTGGACATCGTCTTCTGTATCTGTGGATCAGTAAATATGGATTACTATAAACATGAAAAAAATGAAAAGAAAGGAAAAAATAGTTCCAAGTATTTTCATTTATATAGTTTTGTCCTTGCAATGCACCTCTAGCCAATGGTTATATTGTCGAAACAATATTCATAATGAGTTGAAATCTTGAAATTATCAGAAATTTTTGCATTGGAAATGTTGGGGAGGTTAAAGGAATAAAGTCACTAGGCAGGGAGCACAGGAAAGATATTGTAAAACCTACGGAGTTCCACTAAACCAGTCTTTAACTGATACTAACGAAGCAGAAAACTTTTAAAACATAAAGCATTTCAAACACCAGCATTGTTCCCCGTGCCACGTAGGAGTTTTTATGTGATGGAGAGCATAACAAAATTCCGGATGATGCATTGCGCTCATTTCCCAACCTCTTTGGTCAATATAATGAATCAAAATCTAACCACATATTTGATTCATTCTGGATTTCACACGTACTTCAATTATAATGCATTAACAATGGGTAAGTAGAGATACTTTCTTCCTGCTAAAATTTTGCAGTTTTCGCCCTCCCAAAATTGTTCATGGCCTCCAAGAGATGAGTTTGTTTTATTTTTAACAATAGTGCTCACACGTCCTATGAAACATTCATGCCTCTTGTAGCAGACAATTTCTACGATACCTGTCAAAGATTTCTGTCGGAAAACTGTTTCTAGACCAGATTCAATCCCTGCAAATATGAGCTTCTCCACACAAGGTTCGATCATTGTAATAAACTCGATGATTGACGAAGCTTTTCTCTGCAAATCTGGATTTGATGTCTTCATTAAATCCACTAGGTAAGTGAAGACAGCAGAATCAACAAGCTCGCCTAACTCAAGGATCTGCCCACTGTCAAAGAAGTACTATGCATCATGAAATGGCATTTAAAATGCAATTTCATGTTCACGTAACATAACACCACATTTTGGATAATTAGTATTGCCAGCTAAAAGCATGATACTTTTCATTATATTCTAGTGGTATGTCTAGTATATAAGACTGAAATGTTGGAAGCAGTCATTTAAACTCACGTCGCAACGTGATACATGACATATTGACGTGAAAAGTTGAACTAGTTCTGAAAACTCATTAGGCAGTTAAATGTACCTTCAAATCATTTACCATGAATTTTTTCAATCTCATCCCTAAATTAGCACAATTTTATAAGGACAATGAGACAAACAGTGAGAACATTTAACCCATATGTTACGGGCTCAAAAGATACTGATACACACACAGATTTAGATAAACTTATAGATACACACACTGAGCTAGATAGGCCCAAGCCCATGATATCTAAAGTGTATGTTAGAAGGCCCAAGGCCCAACACGTCGCACCAATCATCAGCGGGTATGTCCCCTTTTGAGGTTGTGTACGGAAGGAAACCGCCCACAATCATACAGTTTCTACCAGGGGAATCTAAGGTGGCAGCGGTGGGAAGAGAACTGAGCGACAGGGATGAAATTCTCAGGCAGCTTAAATACAACTTGGAAAGGGCTCAACAGAGGATGGTTAAGTTTGCGAATGTTAACAGAAAGGATGTTTCATTCCAGATTGGTGATATGGTATTCTTGAAGTTGAGACCACGTAGACAACAATCTGTTTGTCCCAGGGTCTACCAGAAATTGGCTCCAAGGTGCTACGGCCCATTCCCAGTAGTTGAACGGATTGGCAATGTTGCTTATAAATTACAGTTACCTCACGGGTCTCGCATTCACCCGGTGTTCCATGCCTCACAACTAAAACAGGCACGGGGATCAGTGACTCAGGCCTTGAATTTACCGAAGGAGTTGGAGCAGGATTTGACTTCCAATTATGAACCAATCAAAGTGTTAGCTCACAGGCAGAAGAAGAGAGCTGGTACATCAATTCCCCAAGTGCTTGTCCAGTGGAAGAACAGGCCCCTGGAGGAAGCAACCTGGGAGGATGCGGAGGATTTCTATTCCCAGTTCCCAAGTACCAGCCTTGAGGACAAGGCTGAAATCAGGGGGGGGGGTATTGTTACGGGCTCAAAAGATACTGATACACACACAGATTTAGATAAACTTATAGATACACACACTGAGGTAGATAGGCCCAAGCCCATGACATCTAAAGTGTATGTTAGAAGGCCCAAGGCCCAACAAGAGGCTGTTAAGTAGCAGTAGGAGGGAGGGAACGAGGCAGTTAGTTGGTTGGTTAGTACTAGCTCAGGCTAGGGAGTACAGGGAATGTTCCCTGGGTGAAATCATACTGTAATCACGTTCTTTTCATTGAATATCAATAGAATTTCTCTTCTCAATTGTTCTCCGTTTATCAATCCTAACACCATATTTCTGATAAATGTTTCGATCTAAACTCAAGAAAAAAGGAACCTGGAGAATGATTTTGATGACACCTTGTCATTCCCTTCATCTGCTACTGTATTTCCAGTCTCATCCAATCCAACTTTCGAATTATCCACTGCTCTAACATAAAACTGAAACATAGATATTCAAAGAAAAGTTCAATACGAAGCTGCCAAGTTCCCTGAAAAGCACCTGGCAAAAGTAGCTACATACCTTCGATTTTATTTCTTTATTGGGATCCAAAATCCGAGTAAGAATGTTAATCTGCAGTTGGACACACAAATATATCTGAAATTTCAGCAAAGAATTGAGTTCAATATAAGAAAAGAAATAAGTTTAATCACCGTTGCAAGTAAGCTCCTAGATGTCTCTAACTTAGAGCGCTTCAGCAAATTTATTAGAGGACGCAAAACGCCTTCTGCTTCAATGCGCTGACATACATCATTGCTGGATTGCACGCACAATGTTAAACCAGCCAATTCACAGTTGATAAAGCACAGCACAGATTTATAGAAGTTAGAAATGGGATTCATAAAAAAGGTTGGTCTAAAAGTGACTACTTTTGCATTAAAAGAACAGTAAAAGTAATGCAAAGAAAAGTTGATTGCAAGAAAAAAGAATACTAGAACATTTGCCTTCTGAAAGAACAAAATGCAATAGAGTCAGAAGCTGTTGGGCGAATGAGCCATTCAATATTTTAAGAATATCAGAAACAAAATTCTGGGCCTTTTTCTGTTTCTGGACTAATTATTTTCATATTTCTCCAGCAATAAGTTCTTCCAAAATGGTAAGTTTATTTATTAATTGTGTTTGAAGAAAAAGAAACAACAACTTGCAGTTTGATTTATATAACAGGAGGAAGAAGTATAAATACCTGATGGACAGCTTGTCCAAGGCTTCAAGTGCAGCTAATCTAATAGCATCACTTGAATGATTACTTAACTGAACAAGAAACTTGAGGGCACCCGCTTCCATAAATGAAATCCGCATAAGTTCATTGATGGAAGCATCGGCAATAGACCTTGCAGCTCTAGAAATAGCTGACTCATCTTCAAGTCCAAGAATTAAAACCAATCGAGCAACACCATCTATCCATGGCAAGAGCGTAAACTTCTCATTTGAATTGCAAAGGTTAGATTTATTATCATCTTCAACTTCTATTGCACCTATACGTGCAAGAAACTGCTGTTGTGTCCGTCCCACTAAAGCATTCGTCTTTGCCGCATCTAAATCGATATTATTTTCCAGAACATTTAATCCAAGCAATAGTTCTGAAGCACCATATTTAGAAGGACCTTTTGATGTCTGTTCAATCTTTGTACCATCGGGCAATGAAGGCCACGAGTATAAGGCGGGTCTGAAAGACTTGTAGGCAGCTGTCCCAACCAAAGGAACCAACACTATACCCTCCTCCATAACAAGTATCCTATTATACTCATCTTTAGCAAATTCCAACAAAGCATTTTTCGCCACCTTTCTGATGACTTTAGATTCTTCAAGCTCAAGCTTCAGGAATTTAGCCTAAATATTGCAGAAAATGTTCTCAAAACTATTAATTCAGATGAAACATTATCAATATTACAAGGGGAAGAGCACAGCAATTTTAGTTGATGCTATCATTTTCTATAGACAAAACACTACTCAGACCACTTATTTCATTCCTTAGCATGTTGTAGTAAATAAACCAAAAGAGAAATATTTTAATTGAAAAGCAAACATGCAGAGGTTACTTTGACTAAGGGGTACATGATTCGGCAATCAAATAAGGTTCACAACTTCAATAGTTCAGAATGAAATTCAATCATATTCCAATGTTGAGGGCTAACCCAAACATAAGTCTTTTCAGGGCAAACTTGAGCAGTTTCTTTGTATATAATTTATATTGTAACCTTATAAAAAATATAATGATTGTTCTCATTATATTGAAGAAATGTAATAAAATTCTGTAAACTAAATACTTTTCGCTCAAAAAGATAGAAGGATGATGGATGGACTTTGAAACACGTGCATTTTGTTCTTGTTCGAATCAAATGATAAAGTATGGCCGCTGGTTCAATCAAAAAGGAAAACCACTAAGAGAATCTATGTACCTTCGAGCTGTAAAAGGCTTGCCCATATTAGAATTTGTAAATCATGTGAAATTAGAGAGGAAAAGTTATATTTTTATTCATGGACGTTTACAACTTTAAATAGAGTACAAAAAATAAACTAAATCTCTAAACAATATCATCAAATCTCTAAAGATACTAATCTACCTATTTTAACAGATTACACCACCTAATTTAACAGATTATTTAATTAATATAAATTCATAGATAACATTGTAGAATATACGATAAAATCCTAAAAGATCCTATGACAGCTGTGTACACGCCCCCTCAAGCTGGGTCGTAGATGTTGATACGACCCAACTTGCCCACAAGGACTTCGTGATTTTGTTCAGTAATCCCTTTGTAAGAAAATCGGCAAGTTGATTGGACATTGGTATATAGTGAATGTTGATAGATATGCTGGACAGCCATTTGAAGAATGGAGAAAACTTTTTTATTATTGCTTAACAATAACAAAATACAACTTAAGCTATATATACAAGTCTAGTTAACAAAGATATTTACAATCCTAACCATACTTAGCAGACCTATCTTATGGAATAGAATCTTAATCAAATATCCTAATGATAACTGAATATATTCTTTCCTTTCTTACAAAATATGAATATATTCTACAATCCTAACCATACTTAGCAGACCTATCTTATGGAATAGAATCTTAATCAAATATCCTAATGATAACTGAATATATTCTTTCCTTTCTTACAAAATATGAATATATTCTTTCCTTTCTTACACTCCCCCTCAAGTTGGTGCAAATATATCAATCATGCCCAACTTGCTAATGAAATCTTCGAACTTGGGTCTGAAATGACTCTTTGTTAAGGCATCAGCAATTTGTTGTTCAGAGGTAACGAACGGCATACATATTAGTCCTCCTTCAAGCTTTTCTTTGATGAAGTGCCTGTCAACTTCGATATGCTTTGTCCGATCATGTTGCACTGGATTGTTTACAATGCTAATTGCTGATTTGTTGTCGCAGAACAACATCATTGGCACTTCCCATCTTAACTTTAACTCTTCAAGTACAAGTTTCAGCCATAATAGTTCACTGTTACACTCCAGAAAATAAGGTATGTAGAAACTGTTCAATTGTATTGATGAAAGAAACGTGATACAACTTTCCCGGAGAATCTCAGTCTCCGTTTCCTAACCTCCCTAGCTATGCTAGTGTGTAGTGTGTGATGTATTAACTGAATGATTCTCTGCTATACTGATTACACTACTTATGCTAACTGCCTATTACTCTCACGTGGGAACTCCTGCTTTCTTCCTCCTAGAATAGACTTGAGTAATAATGGGCCTAGCCCTTTTGTTTGGGTCCACGGTTGTTTGATCCATAACAATACCCCCACTCTTCGGAGCAACCTTGTCCCCAAGGTTGAAGTCAGGGAATTGAGCTGTAAATGCTGTGATGTCCTCCCAGGTATCTTCCTCGGTCTTTCTCCCCTTCCAGTGGATGAGAATCTGCGGCACCTACTCGTTCCCCACTAGTTTACATCTCTCTGCGACCACTGTTTCTGGCTCAAATTCCATAGTTAAATCTGTCTCCATCCCCTTCGGTAATGTTTGTACAACTGCTCTGTTTCCCACTGCTTTTTTAAGACACGAAGCATGAAACACCGGGTGAATTCTGGAGGTAGGAGGCAGTTGGACCTTGTACGCCACTGTGCCAATTCGCTGGAGGATTTCAAACGGTCCGTAGTATCGAGGGGACAGTTTCTGGTAGACTCTTTTACACACTGATTGCTGCCGGTGTGGGCGCAACTTCACATACACCATATCGCCCACATTGAACGACACATCCCTTCTATGCACATTGGAGTGTTTAACCATCCGCTGTTGTGCTCGCATCAAATTATAGTTCAGTTGCCGGAATAGTTCATCTCTATCAGAAAGCTCCTGGGCTACTGCAGCCACCATAGTTTCCTGCGGCCAGAATTGTATGATCGTTGGAGCCTTGCGTCCGTAGACCACCTCAAATGGTGTCATCCCTGCGGCTGTGTGGAAGGCAGTGTTGTACCAGTATTCAGCCCAATGCAGCCACCCAGACCATGTACGCGGTTGCTCGGAAGAGAAGCAGCGGAGGTATGTTTCTAAACACCGATTCAACACCTCCGTCTGGCCATCGGTTTGTGGGTGGTAGGAAGAACTCATTTTTAACAGTGTCCCTTGCAGGCGGAAGAATTCTGTCCAGAAATTGCTCATAAAAACCGGGTCTCTGTCACTGATAATGGATTTGGGAGGTCCGTGCAGCTTTGCTATTTCCATGGAAAAAATCTCTGCCACGCCCTTAGCCGTGAACGGGTGTTTGAGTGATATAAAATGGGCATATTTCGACAGTCGGTCGACGACCACCATGATAACCTCGAACCCCTTCGACTTAGGCAGCCCCACAATGAAATCCAGTGCAATATCTTCCCAAATCGCGACTGGAATAGGTAAAGGCTGTAGAAATCCACTCGGTTTGGTAGTCTCATATTTATGCTTTTGGCAGACATCACATTTGGCAACAAATTGAGCGACATCATCTTTCATCCCCTTCCAAAAGAAAGTACCGGCAGCTCGTTTGAGGGTCCTGAAAGCCCCCGAATGACCCCTGTCGGAGTAGCATGTGTTTCCATGAGAATCTTAGCTGTCCACACTGAATTTCTGGGAAGGATTATCTTTCCCTTGTGCAGGAGGACTCCATTTGATAGCGAGTAGCTCCCCACACTTCGTTCCCCTGTGCCCAGTTTGTGAACCACCTCCCCCAGAAATGGATCCTGCTGGACCGCTTCATTGAGTTCCTGAATTTCTATCCATTCTGGCCCTGAAATACCATGTAACTCCAGATCCCCTTCAACGCGAGATAGAGCATCTGCTGCCCCATTGTTCACCCCTGCTTTGTGCCTTATTTCGAATTCAAACCCCATCAGTTTACGCATCCAGTGCTGCTGATCCGGTGTAGCAACCCGCTGTTTCATCAAGCTGGTTAAAGATCTGTGATCGGTCATTACTAAAAACTTCCTGCCCAGAAGATACGGCCGCCAGTGTTGGATCGCTAGCACGAGCGCCATCAATTCTTTTTCATACGTTGATTTGGAGAGGGAACGGGCAGCCAAAGCCTTACTGAAATATGCTACTGGCCTGCCTTCCTGTGCCAACACCGCGCCTACCCCTCTGCCAGAAGCATCACATTCTATAACAAATTGTTGCTTGAAATCTGGCATGCATAACACAGGGGCAGAACTGATCGCCTCTTTTAACAGTTCAAAAGCCCCCTGAGCATCATCGTTCCAACCCAAACTATCCTTCTTTAACAGATCCGTCAATGGTTTCGCAATCTTCCCATAGTCCCGGATAAATTTTCTGTAGTATCCTGTCAATCCTAAGAAACCTCGTACCCCTTTTGTCGTAGTCGGCTTTGGCCAATGTTTCACTGCCGCTACTTTTCCTGGATCCATGGCTGACGCCCTCCCCGGATATTATATGACCCAGGTACTCCACTTGTCTCATCCCAAACACGCACTTCTTCTTGTGCAGCAGCAACTGATTTTGCTCCAGAATGTCCAGAACCTCACGCAGATGTTTCAAATGTGCCCCCCAGTCGGTACTGAAAATCAGGATGTCGTCGAGGAACACCAGTACACATTTCCTCAAAAACGGTTTCAAAATCTCGTTCATTGTCGCCTGAAATGTCGTCGGGGCATTCATTAACCCGAACGGAATTACGAGGAACTCATAATGGCCTTCGTAAGTACGAAAGGCTGTCTTACACACATCCTCCGGCCGGACTCGAATCTGGTGGTACCCGGACCTCATATCCAGCTTTGAAAACCAAACCGCTCCATGGAGTTCGTCCAATAATTCATCAATAATTGGCATGGGAAATTTGTCTGTGACTGTAGCCTCGTTGAGGGACCGGTAGTCCACACAAAAACGCCAACTACCATCTTTCTTTTTAACGAGGATCACCGGGCTGGAGAATGGACTACAACTGGGCTGGATTATTCCCGATTGCATCATTTCAGAAATCATTTTCTCGATTTCATCCTTCTGGTGGTGTGCATAACGGTAAGGTCGAACCTGCACTGGCCCTTGACCTTCCTTAAGTCTAATGGCATGATCCTGTGTTCTAGTAGGAGGCAGTGTTCGTGGTAAATCGAATAGCCTTTCGTATTGTTTCAGTAGTTCCTCCAGTTCTGTTGTAGGTGGTGTTGTCCCCTCTTGTCGTTCTTCCTCCAACTCCCCATTCCCTGTATACCAGATGGCTCCGCAAAACTCCATGTCTGTTATCTTCAGCATGGATTTTAAAGAACTCACTGCTCTGCTCAGCCTGGGCTCCCCCATCAACGTCACTGTCTCCTTGCCGATAGAGAAAGACATCCGCATTAGTTCCCAGTTTGTCAACACTTCCCCCAACGTGCGCAGCCAATCCACCCCTAATATGAGATCCACTCCCCCGAGTTGGAACGCATAACAATCAACCTCCACCACGCAGCTGTGAAGATCCACTATCAGCCCCTTGCACAGGCCATGGCACGGTACCCGTCCCCCATCTCCTAGGCACACCCCGAACCTCACTGATTCATCTACTGGTAAGCCAAGCTCCGTTACCAGCTTCCGCGACACAAAGTTGTGACTCGCGCCACTGTCAACCATAACGACCACTTCTCGCTCTCCGATGCTCCCCAGAAATTTCATGGTTTGCGGACGAGAAATACCACCTACTGAAAATAATGGGAGCTCCAGCGTATTATATTCATAAGTCTCCTCCGCCTATGCGATCCCATTGTCTTCTCCAACCTCTTCAGTGTGTAATTCATCAGCTTCTCCTTCGTAGCCATCCTCAATCAGGAACGCCACTCTTAGTGCCTTGTTTGCGCATCGGTGCAGGGGACTGTAAGGCTCCCCGCATCTATAGCAGAGCCCTTTTTCCCTTCTGTTCAAATACTCCTGATGTGAGTATATCTTCCCTTCTCGGAAACGACCATTTCCTGTCCTGTTATTTCCGGTGGTAGTGTTGGACGTAGGCGGACGGGAAACGGGTTTGGGACCAATATGGTTGTTCTCCTCGTTACGACTCAACGGTGACTGGATTGGGTCATGCTTGTAGCCCAATTTGTCGTTTAAAAAATTCCGGCCCACCCGATATCTATCTCCCATGGGCCCCCGGCCCACCGGCGAATCTGCTAAACGTTGTCTTCCATCCCAGCGACTGGTCGTGTATGCGTGTCTCGCTGGTGACCCAGATAGCTCCTCCTCCACACTACGTGCTAAATCCATGGCACGCGTGATAGTTCGAGGACCATGTGTCCTCAGCCGCAAACGCAGATCATCCCTCAAACCACTGAGAAAATAACCCAAACACTATAACTCTGGCAAGTCCCCCACCTGCGCTAACAACATCTCGAAGGATTCAATATATTCATCTACTGATTTATCCTCCTGCTTTAGCGAAGCCAGTGTTTCGAATGGGTTAGCAGCCTTCCTTCCGCTGTATCGGTTTATCAATTCTTCAGCGAAGCGCTCCCAATTCCAGTTCGGATTCCTGGTACGGGCCCATTGAAACCAATGCACTGTAGGGCCTTCCATACATATATGAGCAATTTTTAATCGGTGATAAGTAGGCGTACCGTGAATCTCGAAATACTGCTCCGCTTTGCCCAGCCATGCTATTGGATCAGCCCCGTTGAACGACGGAATTTCGAATTTCCGCATTGCCCAGCGTAAATCCTCCACGCCTTCGCCTCTGTGCAATCTGTTAGTTTCCTCCCATTCCTCAGGTGAGTGATTTCCTTCTCGTTCCGACGATTCTTTCTCCTTACTGCGTAATATCCGTTCCACCAATGTCTTCAACTCCGACAGATCACCGATGCTCTTCCTCATTCCGTCCATGTCTTCCTGTATTTTACTGATGTTCTCCTGTGAGGAAAGCACTAGTCGCTCCAGAGCATCCACTTTAGCTTCCGAACGCGTGGTAGTCATTTTTCTATCCTCCCCTTCGATCCGGCAGGTCGGACCAGATGTTACACTCCAGAAAATAAGGTATGTAGAAACTGTTCGATTGTATTGATGAAAGAAACGTGATACAACTTTCCCGGAGAATCTCAGTCTCCGTTTCCTAACCTCCCTAGCTATGCTAGTGTGTAGTGTGTGATGTATTAACTGAATGATTCTCTGCTATACTGATTACACTACTTATGCTAACTGCCTATTACTCTCACGTGGGAACTCCTGCTTTCTTCCTCCTAGAATAGACTTGACTAATAATGGGCCTAGCCCTTTTGTTTGGGTCCACGGTTGTTTGATCCATAACATTCACATACTCCATTATCCATTGCTTTGAGCTCGGCTCCTGCACTACTACGAGCCACAACACTTTGTTTTTTACTTCTCGATGACACAAGGTTACCCCATAGAAACGTACAATAACCTGTCGTAGACCTTCTGTCAGAAATGGAGCCAGCCCAATCTGCATCTGTATATGCAACTATGTCTCTCTGATTGTGCTTTTGAAACAATAACCCCTTTCCTGGAGAGCTCTTTAAATACCTCAAAATCTTGTAGACAGCCTCCATGTGTTCTTCGTGTGGTGAGTGCATAAATTGGCTAACCATACTAACCGCAAAGGTAATATCTGGTCTTGTATGCGACAAGTATATGAGTTTCCCTACTACAAGACGTTGATATCTTTCTTTCTCAACGGAAGCTCCCTTGGTTGCTGAATTTAACTTTTGATTTGGGTCCATGGGTATATCACTAGGTCTACATCCGCTCATTCATGTCTCCTTGAGTAAGTCTAGAACATATTTTCTTTGAGACACATAAATTCATTTTCTTGATCTAGCCACTTCCATCCCCAAGAAGTATCTCAAGGATCCCAAATCTTTTATCTCAAATTTCAAAGCAAGACCATCTTTCAATCGCGTTGTTTCAGTTTCATCATTTCCTGTAATGATTATGTCATCAACATACACAATCAAGATTGCCATCTTACCTTCACTCGTGTGTTTCACAAACATGGTATGGTCTGATTTCCCTTGAATATACCCTTGCTTCTTTACTGATTTCGAGAATTTTTCAAACCAAGCACGTGGAGATTGTTTCAGTCCATATAAGAACTTCTTTAATCTGCAGATTTTTTCACCAAACTGTTTCTCGCCAGGCGGTGGATCCATGAATACTTCTTCCTGTAAGTCTCCATTCAGGAACGCATTTTTGACATCCATCTGATATAAAGGCCAATCAAGATTTGCAGCCAAGGATAACAGTATTCGCACAGTGTTCAGCTTTGCTACTGGAGCAAATGTTTCCTGGTAATCCATGTCGTATGTTTGTGTGAAACCATTAGCAACAAGCCTTGCTTTATAACGTTCCAACGAGCCATCGTGATTAAGTTTCACAGTAAAGACCCATTTGTGTCCTACTGTTCGCTTCCCTTCGGGTAAATGCACCATCTCCCATGTTCCACTTTTGGTTAGAGCATTCATTTCCTCAAGGACAGCTGACTTCCATTCTGGGACATCTAGAGCTTCCTGTATAGTCTTAAGAACATCCACACTTTGCAACTGAGAGATAAAACTTGAATAGGACGTAGATAAATCATTATAAGAAAGGTGGTTCGATAGGGGGTGTTGAGTGCACGCCCTGACACCTTTCCTAAGTGCAATGGGAACTTCTAATGACATAGAAGAATTAGGAACAAACCTCGATTGGTTTCAGACAGATGCTGCACTTCAGGTTCAGACACTTGGTCGTGTGGAATTGCAGGGTCCTCCTTACTTTGGGTTTGTCTCCTCCTATAAACTTGCCCAAACAATTTATCATCCCCACCTCGTGTTCGTGTATCAAGGTTCTGCTGTGGTGCTGCTCGGATTGCATCATCCAAAGTGATGCGAAATTCAGAACTGGGATTGCCTTCTTCATTCTCTGAATGTTCATTCTGTGAATCTAAAATAAACGAGTCTTCCCATGTATGTGCCCCCTGAAGAGGAGTGCTGAAAAACTGTTGTGATTCACAGAATGTGACATCCAAAGATACAAAGATGGTTTGTGAGTGGGGATCAAAGCATTTATACCCCTTTTGGGTAGGAAAATAGCCCAGGAACACACATTTAACAGCTCGAGGGTCTAGTTTGTCACGATTATGATGATGCACATGAACAAAAACTACACAACCAAACACTTTCAGAGGTAATTCAAAATATAAGTGAGATGTGGGAAAGGTTTGTTTGAAAACTGTTAAGGGAGATTCAAATTTGAACACCCGGGAGGGCATACGATTGATTAAATATGCAGCAGTAAGAATAGCCTCCCCCCATAAGTATTTAGGAACATGAGTGGTAAACATGAGTGACCTAACTACTTCTAGGAGGTGGCGATTCTTCCTCTCGGCTACCCCATTCTGTTGGGGAGTGTTGGTGCAAGAGCTGTGATGAACTATACCCTTTTCTTGGAAAAATTTACGAAGAATTTGATTAAAATACTCTTTCCCATTATCACTTCTCAAGACCTGAATTTTCGCATGGAATTGAGTCTCGACCATCGTATAAAAATTTTTAAAAGTTCGCTCAGCTTCTGATTTATCACTGAGTAGGTAAACCCAACATAGACGTGTGTGGTCATCAATAAAGGTGATAAACCATCGCCTGTTTGACAGGGTCGCAGTTTTAAAGGGTCCCCAAACATCACTATGAATAAGGGCAAATGGTTTTGAAGCATGATATGGATGAGCAGGCAAAGATGAACGATGATGTTTAGCAAATTGGCAAATGTCACACTGAAAATCAGAAGCATTTTGATTATTAAATAACTATGGATACAAATGTTTCATATACTGAAAATTTGGATGTCCCATCCTACGATGCCACAAAAATATGTCATTGGTACTAGAACTAGAGATAAGGGCAATACTATATTGTTGGGCTTGTCCACAGGAGTGACTTTCATCCCCAAAGTAATACAGGCCTCCAGCTTCCTTAGCACTGCCAATCGTCTTCCCCGAGTCCAGTTCCTGAAAAACACACAAGTTCGAGGAGAATTGAGCAGTACACTTTAAATCTCGAGTTAATTTGCTAATAGAAAGAAGATTCCATGAAAGATTAGGGACATGTAAAACATTGTGGAGAGTGATGGTCTGAGAAAGAACAATAGTCCCTTGTCCAGCAATAGCAGACAAAGTACCATCAGCTATTTTGATTTTCTGATTATCGGCACAAGGTATATAGGAATGAAACAGTTTGGACGATCCGGTCATGTGATCTGTAGCACCTGAATCGATGATCCATGGGCATACGGTTATAGTGGAAACATTGAAACCAACAGATTGTAAATATTTACCTTTCGTAGCTATGGAACAAGAACCTGGAATAGATGGAGAGAAAGATGTGGATTGAAAAAGCTTATACAGTTGGTCTATTTGTTCCTTACTAAAAGAGGCTGTCCCCGAGGATGTTTTAGTGTTGTTTTGTTCGACCAGACCAGATTGATAAGCTCTGGAACCGCTGACCCCCTTTTGTCTCGCAGACTAGGGTTCCAGTTAGGTGGCTTGCCATGTAAATCCCAACAGGTGTCTGCTGTATGCCAGGGCTTCTGACAGTGTTCACACACTACGGCTGCCTTCTTTGGTTGACGGTTGGGTATTGTAGGAGTGAAGTGTTTGCTTACCATGGCTGAAGTTTCTGTTGTTGGCGAAAGTTTGGAGCTCAACATTATTTTCCTTCGGCCTTCTTCCCTCCTAACTTCAGCGAAGACTTCGCCCAAAGATGGCAGTAGGTTTCTTTCCAGAATTCTTCCCCGAACCTCATCCAGATCGCGGTTCAGGCCTGCCAGGAACACATACACTCGATCACCTTCCATACGCTTGTGATACTTCAAGCTATCATGCTTGCATTCCCACTTGTCATCGTAGCACAAGTCCGGCTCTTGCCAAAGTCCCTTCATCTCATTGTAATATTCAAAGACGGTTTTTTGGCCTTGTCTAGACTGCCACAATCTTGTTTTCAAATCAAATATCTGGGAGGAATTCTCCAAATCAGAATATGTTTCCCGAACAGCGTCCCACACTTCTTGTGTTGTTGGAAGGAATAAAAAAGTCCTTCCAATTGAAGGCTCCATTGAGTTGATAAGCCATGCAGTCACCATGGAGTTTTCCGATTTCCACCCGCGCCACTTTTGGTCATCTTTGGGTGGCTCAGCGATCTCTCCCGTCAGGTACCCTAGGCGCCCCTTGCCATCAATTACATGTTTGATTGACTGAGCCCACTCCAAGTAAATTTTTTCCATTCAATTTGTGAATGGTTAGTTGTATTGGAGAGCTTTCATAACCATGGATACTTGCAGGGAATGTAAGTGGTGATATTTCACCTTTCACGCCATCAGTCTCAAACGAAGACATTGTAGGTGGGTCTTTGTTTGAGACTCTTGTATCTTCCTTTCGCTAATGCAGTGGGTATGCAGATTCTAGGCTCTGATACCATGTTGATAGATATGCTGGACAGCCATTTGAAGAATGGAGAAAAATTTTTTATTATTGCTTAACAATAACAGAATACAACCTAAGCTATATATACAAGTCTAGTTAACAAAGATATTTACAATTCTAACGATACTTAGTAGACCTATCTTATGGAATAGAATCTTAATCAAATATCCTACTGATAACTAAATATATTCTTTCCTTTCTTACAAAATATGAATATATTTTTTCCTTTCTTACAGTGAATAATGATATGAGGCCGGCATCGAGCTTTTCTTTGATAAAATGGCGATCAACTTCAACATGTTTAGTGCGATCGTGATGCACAGGATTGTGAGCAATGCTGATGGTTGACTTATTATGACAAAAAAGGTGCATAGGATGGAGGGTTTCCATCTTCAGTTCTTGCAGAACCCGTCTGATCCAAATTAGTTCGCACACTCCATGTGCCATGGCTTGATATTCAGCTTCTGCACTGCTACGTGCTACAACCGATTGCTTTCTTACTACGCCATGTCACAAGGTTACCCCATACCATTGTACAATATCCAGAGGTTGACTTCATATTTGAGATTAGAGCTGCCAAAATGGGCCAAGCCCGTCGGGCTAACCCGCCCCACAATGAAAAATTGGCGGGTTGGATTAGTAAATTGATAGCCCGTTTGGAAGCGGGCGGAAACGGGCTGGCCCAAACGGGTCACGGGTTAGAGCGGGGCGGGACGGGCCGGCCCGCGGGTTATTAAAAAAATAACAAATTTATATAATTTGCTAGTTTTGATAACTTTAATATTTTAACCTATGTTCAGAATCGGCTGCCCTGCCTGCCCTTCACAAATTCACAAATAGCCTCTTTTCTTTCATCTTCTCGGGCTTGGCTCTTCCAAGTACTCCAACAACAAGGTAAGCCCCATAAGTTCTTGCTGATGCTTTTTTGCGGATTCATTCAGTCGACCAGTTCCACTTTTCCGGTTTCCGTTGGTGCCTGATATTGTTAGCTTGTAATTTTTGGATGTTTTTCTTCCATCTGATTGTTAACTTCAGCCAGCAGCAGAAGGATATCTGAGGATTGTTGCACCATTTCTTAAAATGAAGTTTGTTCAAGATACGATCTTGTTGCTTATGGGAAACATTTACCTGATTTTCGGATTCTGGGGTGTCTTATTTAGAATAAGAGACAATATTGCAAACCAGATACGTGGAATTGGAAATAATTCAACTGGGTGTAGTTGGATGAAATTCTTTAAGATATAGGATTTGAACTTCGTTTAAATTACGATTATTTGTTGCCATCGGTTTGAGCATTTACAGAGTTATTAGCATACAGCAGGATTGGGACTTGAGTCTGTTTGAATAAGAACTTGTCATGTATTTGCAGCATGAACTTTCAAATGTAGAACTGTTGGGAATATTGAATGCGTTTAGGACTTGAGTTTCATGTATGTTTCCATATTTCCATGAGCGGAAGGGATTTTGAGAATAGTGCTTTGAACACACCAAACAAAATATATAATGTGCCTGTTCCAACATATAGCTACTTAAATCTAGTAACGTCTGCGTACCTTCTTTGCAGTCGAATCTCCACTACACAAGGAACCTAACCCTTTCCTGCATGGGCTTGAAGCTAAGAAAAGATTCGTGTTTTCAACTTTGCTATGGCTAATATAGGAGAAAGTTGCGTCTGTTGAACAGATGTAGCAGGCTTCGGGCGAGCTTGTGTCACTAAAATATGGACATTTCATAGGCACCACCGGCAGATCACTTCACCATTTTGAGTAGAAACAAGATGTCCATTGTGATTCACAAGACGTTCGAACCGAAGAAATTGATTCTTCATTGTTCACTGGTCATTTGAACAGAAGGAATTATGCTCAGATAAGATGGCTTGGCAACCGTGATTAGTCGTGGATTGCCAAATATTCAATCTTTTCAGAGCTTGTTTTCAAGGTTTTGTGAATTGATGAGCTTTTTATGTGAGATGACTACTGATTGTCTCCTTGACGTTGTCAATTTTGTGTGGACTATGATAACATTTAAGTCATTTATATTGGGTTGGCGTGTTGCAGCAAAGACAATGGATTCCTCGTATGAAGTGTAGCAACAGAAAATTGGGTTTTATGAGTAAGAAGGTAAATGCAAGTAGAGCATGTATGCAACCTTCTGATTCTGAGAGTTCAGATGGTCCCGTTGCTCACTGCAAAAAGTGTTCTAAATCTAATCCTGGTGGGCCGGCCCGCGAGCCCGCCAACCCGAGGCGGGGCGGGGCGGGCCAGAGCTTTAGGGGCTCGCCAGATTGGCAGGCCGGCCGGCCCGCCCCGCCCCATTTGAAGGCGGGCCATGACGGGGCGGGCAGGCCCGTTTGACAGTACTATCTGAGATCGAACCAGCCGAATCTGCATCTGTAAACGCACTCACAGAGCGATCATCGGTTTTTGCAAAGAATCAGCTTGCCCCTGACTACATCCAAACATCTTGACGACCTTAGAGAATTTGTCAAACCAGGCCCATGGACACTGTTTAGGCCATACAGGGATTTGTTGAGCTTGCACACCAGTTGAGTGTCCGGACTCTCCTCGAATCCAGGGGGTTGGCGCATATAGACTACCACCTCAAGGTCACCATGAAGAAAAGCACTTTTTATATCAAGATGATGCAATGGCCAATCAAGATTTGCGGCCAATAAAAGGAGGATACGTATGGTGTTAAGTTTAGCCACGGGAGCAAATGTCTCAGTGTAGTCAATACCATAGGTTTGAGTAAAGCCTTTCGCAACCAGACGTGCTTTGTGTCTGTCGATTGAGCCATCTGCCCTGTACTTGACAGTAAACACCCATTGGCATCCAACCACACTCTTCCCTTTGGCTAGTTCGACTAAGGTCCAGGTATTGTTCTGCCTCGAGGCACGCATTTCTTCCAGCACTACAATCCGCCACTCAGGAACAGCCATAGCATCCTGGATTGACCTAGGAAGAGTAGTACTATCCAATTTTGAACTAAAAGCATGAAAGGACGGGGAGAGTTTAGAATAGGAGATAAAGTTTGAAATGGGGTGTTGGGTGCATGTACGTGTACCTTTCCTAAGGGCTATAGGAAGGTTAAGATCAGGAGGAGTACCTGAGTGAGGAGACGCTATCGGTTCAGCTTCATGGCTATGGTGATGATTCACGACGTCTTTAACACTCTGAGATTTTTGACGTCTTGAGTAGACCTTCAATTCCTGAAGGAGACTGGCTCTCCAGGCGATGGATGCCCTGAAGAGATGGGTTCACCGACTTCAGGGTCACCGATAGAGGAATCAGGTGTAGTATTTGGGTTGACACCGAGGAGAGGTGTTGGATCCCACCAGACTGCAGCGTCTGTATTCTTTATTAGGGATGTGGGTGAAAGGAAGTAGGGAGCTGACATCACGGAGACAAAGGCTTTTTTTGTAATGGGACAGTAGCAACAATACCCTTTCTGGGTAGATGAGTAACCGAGGAAAACTGTTTTTATAGCCCGAGGGTCAAGTTTACTTCGATGAGGGTCGTCAACATGAACAAACGCAGTACACCCAAAGGTTTTTAGCAGGAGTTTAATTGATGTTGACATGTGAGGAAAGGACTCCAGCAACAAAGAGATGGGTGTTTTGAAGTTGAGTGAACGACTGGGCAAACGGTTGATGAGATAGGCAGCGATAAGAACGGCATCCCCTCATAAGTACTGAGGCACATTCATAGTGAACATTAGGGCACGGGCCACTTCTAACAAATGGCGATTTTTTCTTTCGGAAACTCCATTTTGTTGTGGGGTGTCAACACAAGAACTTTGGTGAATAAGGCCACGGTGCGTAAGGTAATCACCGAGAATGAAATTGAAGTCCTGTTTACCATTATCAGTCTTGAGAGTACGAACATTGATGTGAAATTGGGTTTGGACAATTTTTATTGAAGTTTTGGAATATGGACGCGGTGTCAGATTTGTTTTGTAGGAGATAAACCCATGTAACCCAAGTATGATCATCAATGAAAGTTAACAACCATTGTTTTCCATGGCGGGTAGGCTGTTTGGATGGCTCCCAGATGTCGCTATGGATAATTGAAAAGGGTACAGATGGTGTATACGTCTTTTGAGGAAAGGGAGTACGAGTATGTTTTGCTAATTCACAATGTTCACAACGAAGCAAACTGAAATTCTTATTGATAGACAATGATGGAAATAAACGAGATAAATATGGAAAACTTGGATGGCCTAGTCGAAAATGAAGTAACATTATTTCCTGAACAGATAAGCTAGACCTAGGCTGAACACAAGACAACGAGGAATGAGGACTATCAGAAGATGAACTCTCAAGGTAGTAAAGACCATCGTGAAACTTAGCACTGCCAATCTTCTTCCCCGATAGGTGGTCCTGAAAAAGACATGAACCAGATGAGAAATTAGCACGACAATGATAATCACGATTGAGTTTACTAACAAAAATGAGGTTACACTTTAAAGAGAGGACATGAAAGACATTTTTTAAAGTGATGTCCTTGGACACGTTAATGTTGCCAATGTCATGGATGCGGAGAGGGACACATCCACTATCCTTATTGTCATATCACTACTACAAGGAGTATAAGAGCAGAAAGAATTAAAGTCCCCAGTCATATGATCGGATGCGCCGAAATCAATAATCCAAGAGAGTGAAGAAGCAGAGATAGGAGCGGAGTAGATCATATCACTACTACAAGGAGTATAAGAGCAGAAAGATTAAAGTCCCCAGTCATATGATCGGATGCGCCGAAATCAATAATCCAAGAGAGTGAAGAAGCAGAGATAGGAGCGGAGTAGATTATACCAGATTGAGTTATGGAGCATGACCCGACAGGAGGATTGAGGGCAGTCTCCCGCAGAAGACGACAATATTTCTCAATTTGCTCGAGTTGGTCTGCAGTGAAGGGGGTCGAGGTACGAGAGGGAGAAGGTTGTTCCTGGACAGAGTGGGCTTGAAAGCTTTGATTGTCAGATTGCTTTCGGGATTGCCAATTCGCTGGTTTGCCATGAATCCCCCAATGTTTCTTTAGTATGGCCTGGTCGATGACAGTGATCACACCAAGGCCGTCGTCCCTGACGTTGGCTGGTATTTTGGTGGAGGCTAGCGCAGATACCTCGGAGACAGGGATTTTTGTGGAGGCTAGTGCAGATACCTCAGAGACAGAGGAATCAGGGAGCATTACTTTTCGCCGAAGTTCTTCATGGAGAATTTCAAATGCATCACCGGTCGACGGGAAAGGGTCACGTGCGACAATTCATCCTCGAACATCATCCAACTCTCTGTTAAGGCCAGCAAGAACATCAAAACTCTTTCTCTCTCGACGTTGCGTCGCATGTGACCACTGCATTCGGCACACATTCGAGATTCTTCGAGGAACAAGTCCAGCTCCTGCCGTAACTCTTGAAGCTTCGAAAAATAGTGGGTGACAATGTGGGAGCCTTTGTTTGATCTTCTTTAGCTTGGAGCGTAATTCGAAAATTTGAGAGGTATTCCCAAGGTCAGAATACATGCGGCGGACAGCATCCCACACTTCTTTGGCAGTTTGGAACCATAAATATCATTGACTGATGTTCGTCTCCATGGAATTAATAAGCCATGCAAGAACGATAGAGTTGTCGGCCAGCCAAGTCAAGTACGTTGGATCGGTGGTCGCAGGAGGAGGAAGGTCGCCGGTGAGGTAGCCTAGCTTTCCACGAGCGCAGACAACAATCTTTACAGATTGTCCCACTGAAGATAATTATGACCATTCAGGAGGTGGGTTGTGATTTGTGGTGATGACACATCACTCCGGGAAAGAGGAGCGATGGACACACTAGAGAGCTTCTCAGGCGTGGTATCCCCAGAAACAGTAGATTTAGTAGACTTGATAGCAAGGAGGAATGATGAACAAGAGAAGACACACGAAGAGGAGAACTTAGATTATGAATTGTGTGTAGGTAAAAAGAAACCCTCCTAGCTCTGATACCATGCGAAATTTAGAGATGAAAAGTTATTCATTTTATCATGGACGTTTACAACATTAAATAAAGTACAAAGAATAAACTAAATCTCTAAAAAATATCATCAAACCTCTAAAGATACTAATCTATACTAATATACCTAATTTAACAGATTACACTATCTAATTTAACAGATTGTTTAATTAATATACAATCACAGATAACATTGTAGAATATAATGATAAAAAGGGCTGATACTGTGGGCACCTACTGTGACCTGTGTGGGCACCTGGTGATGTGGCAGTTCCTGGTGCTGCCACATCACCAGGTGCCCATACAGATGCCCACATTAGGTGCTCACAATATCAAATTTTATATGATAAAATCCTAAAAGATGCATCTAATAGTTGTGTACATCCGACAACGGAGAATTGGGCAAAAATCTTTTTATCATCAAACAAACTTTTCTTCAGTTTCAAGATAGATTATTTTTAAAGTGCCATCATAATATTAGCTGAAAAACCCACAGAAAATTGCTAGATCAAAGGAATAATCCTCGGTTCCTCACCAGTTTAGGAATAACACCTGCTTCAATCATTACTTCATGTTCCGAATGGCTCAATGCCAAGTTAGCCAAAACTACAGCAGCAGCCTCATTAACTTTCAAATCTTCGTCCTCCAAGAACTTGACAAATAGAGTCAGGATCTCAGAGCTCGTAATTCTCACTCTAACCTTCTCATCTGCTGACAAGTTCCACAAAGTGCATATACTTTGCTCCTTCACCTGCAGGGAACAAGAAGACATCAATCCTGATCTTCTATCCCATAAAACACAACCACAATGCCAAATATAGTGAACAACATTCTTCTTTACCTCAGCAGACAAGTGAGATCGTCTCAATAGGAGAGTCATCTCTTCTATTGCAGCACTCTCAGCAACTAGATCTCGGTAGAGATTAATTGCAGAGATCGCCCGTAAAAGACCAGCAGCTGCTTCACATGTGGAATCAGAGTCTGATTTCAGAAGGTTGACGATGAGATTAACAGTACCACTAAATCTCATGATGTTGTCAACGTACTCCTTGCCACCAAGTGAGTACTCCCAAAGTGTCACAACAGCCTGTTGTCTATCTTTAGGATCATTATCCAAACCGAGCATCCGAACAAACATTGCAATATAACTGTCATCTGAACCAGATGAGCTGTCCTTTGAAGTTTGAACATCCTGAAAATCATTAGAATATCAGTTCATCACCCATTGCATGCAAAAGAACCATATTTCCGCATTATGATCAAGTGAATTTAAAGAAGTATGTTACGAATAAAATGTGTCAACTTTGCACAAAAACAAAGTTTAACAAAATCCATTTAGTTAACATCCCTAATATGTATGATCTATAACCAACTCAGAAACTAAGACTCAGAGGAAGATGAAATCTGTACTTTGAACATCATATCAAAGATTAAGATGTTTTACATTTTATTTCCTAACTTCTATGACTCTATATAACATCACAAAATATAGTATAATACTAAATGATAAAATGTGAAATGTACTAAAATCTCATGAAAGCTGGTAGTATTGAAGAAATGAGTGAGCGAATAATGAAAAATTACCAGTATATTTAAGAAAGTGCACGATATTGTTCAAGAAAGAGTTAACAAGCATGTTCTACACATAATTAACTCTCTTTAATTTCATTAAGGCCAGTTAACTGTGGAGTAAGCACTGAGAACTGACTACTTCATTATAGGCAAACGAGCCCATCACTACAAAAGGAAGGCTCTTGCAAAACGCTTTTAGACTTTTGACAGGTTTAATCACTTGTCAAAAACAAAACCTTAAAAGCACGTCTAGATATGTGCTTTATCCCATGCCCATAGAAGCAATAATGACATAAAAAGCCACCAGCTATAGCTCCGGTATATGTTAAGAAGAGGCTACCTGTAACGCCTAGAAATCCCAATTACGTAGAAGTGAGTGCATGACTAGGGGAAAAAGTATTTTAGAAAATTAATTGCTATTTTATGTGATTCCATGATGATTTATAGTGTTGCATGATATGCATGTTCTGTTTTAGTCTGTTTGAGTTCCGGACGCGTGGATGAGACTAGGGACGACCGAGGTGAAAATGATTCGAGATTTTTAAGCCTTATATTTTTAAGAGCAAATTTATTACTTTTAAGCAGCAATTTACGAAAATTGGGGTTTTTATGATTATTATTGAGGGTAAACCCGCTTTTCGCTATACGAGCTATTTTAATGAGTTTTTCTATGTTTTGCAAATATCGGAAATCATCATTACGAAAATTTAAGTTGGAGGCTTGCTTTGGGAGTTTTAAAATATATTTTAATTAGTGGGGGCTTAATGGGAAAAAACTCTTTTAATTTTCCTAACTTATGCTATCCTTTGAGGGATCTTGTGTATCACATCTCATTTTATTTCAAACATAATTTTTGTGCAAAACCCTAGCCTCCACTCATCACCATAGTCGTCCCCCTCATCTCTTCCCAACACCCCATTGATTTTTGGAAGCTTTTGGTGATCCAAGGTTGTCTTATCCCGATCTCGCATCCTACACATCGGTAACTCGCAGATCTTCTTTTTCTCCATTAAAGGCATGTAATATCTATTCTTTTCTCACCATTTACGCCATATTAAACTGTTTTTAATGTTCAAATGCATGAATTGTATGTGATTGGCATTGATCTACGTTTAAGATTTTAGATCCATGCATGACTCATAATTTTCATTACGTTTTTTATTCAATCTTGTGATGTTTCGGCCAAGCGCTGTTCAAGGGGCTTGGATATGGTTCATGGTGGTCTAATGGTGGTCCATAGATGAGGAGAAAAGGGCTAGACCATGGCTGGTTCGAGGTTGGTCATGCGACCGCATGGTGCGAGCGTCGGGTCCATGGGAACCGGCTGGACCTGGGGGTGGTCCAGCCGGCGGGGCTCCGACCAGGGGTGGCCTGAGCAGGGAGGTCGAACGACGAGAAGAGGCGTGGTCGCGTGGATGGGCGGCGGCGTGCGTGTGTGGGCTTAGGGTTTGCATGGGCCGGCCGCTTCGGCTGGACCGGTTGGTTCGGTTGTACCGATCGGTTAGTCGAGGGTCGAGTCAAAATGTTTTAAGTTTGGTCCAACTTATTTTAAATCTGGACCAGTTATTTTAATTTTAAAGTTTAAGGTCCAAATTTAGGAATTTCGGTGAAATGTTTCTAAAGTCAAAATTATTTAGTCAAACTTTTAATTATTGTTGGACGTAATATTTTATTTTAAGTTTTAAAGTCAAAATTGTGGTATTGGGATTTTATTTAGTCAAAATTGGTCAATCGGTCTTTATTTAGTCAAATATTAAATATTTGATTTTTAGTAAAGGATTGAGTAATTTGGAACTTTTTAAAGGATAATTTTAAAGTGTGGACCAAGTCATGTATTAGACTAAGTTTCAAATTTTAAGTTAAGTCTAGGTTCTTTTGGGCTTAGAATTGTGGGCCAGGCTCCTGTACCAGTCCTTGACCGGAGTAGAAAATGTAGAAGCCCGTGAATATATATTTAATTATATATGTAGTATTCTATGTATGTTAATGTTTAAATGAAGGAATTAAATATATATTGACGGGCTAAGCTTTTAAATTGCATGTTTTATGAAATGCACGCATCATGAGAATTTACGAAACGTTAAAGGCATGTTTTTAAAGAAAACTCGCAGGATTGAAGTGACTTGTGGCAAGTTTAATAACGGGAGCTAGTCGGGATACCGGGCCCAAGGATCCCCTGTTTTAATGTATTACGAGCCTATGGATCCATGTGATCTCGACATGGTGAAGTGGCATAGAGGTGTGTGGGACCCCGAGGTGAGGTCGGGTGAACCGCACCATCACGTACGTTGGTTCTTTCGATTGATCAATCATACTTCTGCTCACATTTAACTGATACGACTCATACGTTTTTATGTTACGTTACGTGATGCCTTATTATGTATGCCATATGATTATGATATGTTAAGAACCATCTTTTACGACCATCCATGCATGCATGTTTTAATGTTATTTTATTATGCGTACGTGATTGCATGTGGTTTTATTATACGTACTTTGCTATTTTAAAAGATAGAGCATGTTGGGCCTTTAGGCTCACTAGGTTTAAATGGTGCAGGTGAGTCTGCTGATGAGTTTATCCCTACTGGCGGTGAGGACCTCTGAGCGCCCGCTGCAGCTGTACTCCGTGGCCACTCTGACGTTTTTCTATGTCATGATACATTTTCAGATGTCTTATTTAGCATGTTCAGTTTCCGAGTTTTTGCTATTTTAAAAGATAGAGCATGTTGGGCCTTTAGGCTCACTAGGTTTAAATGGTGCAGGTGAGTCTGCTGATGAGTTTATCCCTACTGGCGGTGAGGACCTCTGAGCGCCCGCTGCAGCTGTACTCCGTGGCCACTCTGACGTTTTTCTATGTCATGATACATTTTCAGATGTCTTATTTAGCATGTTCAGTTTCCGAGTTTTTACGTACTTTGATTTTTAAACAGTATTGATGATTTGATGTTTTTAAGATATCCATTTATTTATGTTTAAAGGATGATGAGAAATGTTTTAAAGGGGACGAGCCATAATTTTTAGTTTATTATTCCGCACATGATTTTTAAAAAAAAATTTAGAGTCTGGTTCGTTTCACTACCACAGTTCAAAATCAGTGTCCTTGTCCTATAGCGACCAAAAGTTTGAAAGAAATGATGGCTGAATAGAATCCAAAAAACTCAGGCAAACGATAAATGAACCCCCTCCAGTATATGTTAAGAAGTGGCTACCACAATCCAGAGCAGCGCCCTAGTGCTATAGAAACCAAAGATTTGAAGTGTTACATGCACTGAATGATGGCGCAATGCTCCAGGGAAAACGATGAAGAAGCAAGAAATGCGAGAACTTTTATTGATAAATTTTTGAAAAAGAATGCAATACAACTTTATATACAAGACTTGGCAACTGATGAGCGAACTATTCTAACTGAATTAGCTGGCATAACTAATACGACTAACAGGGCTAACTAATATGTCTAACTGGCCTAATTTCGATATCTGATACAGGCTCCCTCAAGCGTGCAGGAGATTGAGCATGCTAGGCTTGGAAACTAAGAATTTGTGTTGATCAACAGGCAAGGCTTTAGTAAACAGGTCTGCAGGTTGTTCATGAGTACGAATGTAATGAGTTACAATTACTCTACCCATTGGATCTGAAAACATATTACATCTTAATTTTGATAAACATAAACTTGTTGTTATGTTTTTAACAGTTTAATTGAGTGTGCGATCTCGCTGAAAACAGATCAAATCAGACCTGAACAGATCAACTGAAGAACTATACATTATAAACAAAGAACTGAGCTCAGTTGAGAAAAAAGAGCCGATCAGTTCAAAGTCAAGAAGAGCATTCTTCAGTCCAGAGCACTTCAGATCAGATGAGAACAGAGCAGCTCAAAGATATTAGAAGTGCAAATCAGTTAAGCAGATTATATCAGTTCTGATGAGAAGCGAACAGTTCAGAACAGAGCATCACAGAACAGATTAGAACAGATTAGAACAGATTAGAACAGATTAGAACAGAATAGAACATGAACAGTATAGATCAGTTGACAAGAGCAGTTCAGATCAGAACATTTCAGAGTAGATAAGCTCAGCTGAGAACAGTTCAGTTCAGATGAACAGTGCAGTTCAGATGAACAGTGCAGTTCAGAACAGAATAGTTCAGATTAGAACAGATGAGTTCGGTTCAGATGAGAACAAATCAGAACAATTCAGAGCATGAGCAATTGAGTTAAGCAGAACAGATCAGAACAGAGCAAGAGTAATTCAGAATAAAACAGATCAGTTCAGCTGAGTAGAACAGTTTAGAAAGAGCTTCGTAAAAGAGCAAGTCAGCAGAGCAGAGGAGTTCAACAGAACAGAACAGTGTCCGTATCAGATCAAATCAGAGGGTCAACTCAAACGGTCAAATCGATCCGTATCAGATCAAATCAGAGGATCAACTCAAACGGACAAATCGATTTGAACAAAGATTAATAAGAACTGAAAAGAAGAAGTTCAAACTGATTTAATCAAATATGACAAAATGTCAGTTCAGAGCAGACAAAGTTAATAAATTGTATCACCTACTCTTGTACGAAGAAAAGGACAACAAGCACACAATGTCAGAACTTTACATAAGCCTTTCCAAACGGCTAGAAAATTGTGTCCAACGTTCATATCAGTACAGAGTTTATAAATACAAGCTGAACTGACGACGAAGAACGAGAGTTGACCGGAGTTTGAGAGACTCTCGGAGCTGTGTGTGCGCAGAGTTCTGGTTCAGACGATAGCAGAATATCAATTTATACACCATCAGCAGACGTTGTCGTAATGCTTGAATATCATGAAGAAGACGACAGTGTATGATGTGATATGTGAGAGCTGAGCTGAAATAGATTAATCATCACACACACACACATTCACTCACAATATATGAGAGATGAGTGTATCAGATAGCTGAGTGAATGTGAAAATCAAATCCAATGCGTACTGTTATTGCTTTCAGCATTCAAGTTTTCTAAACTATTTTTATGTTCAATTTCAGGGAGTATTTCGGGTTATTTCCACATGATTTTCCAGACCAAACCCGATGTACTCTCGGTGCTCACAACCTTTCAAGAACAGGAGCTATTGCAGCTCCAAACTGATTTCAGATCATGGCCGGCAGTTCGTGCTTTGTTTAAAACCACATTTAAAACGCGCATTGTTCTACTCCGTGCTGTCCCGCAGCATGGTGCAATCTGATCCGGTTCATGATCCTGAAAATTTTCATGAAGTGGTATCAGAGCTTTTGTGATCTGACATCGGACCCGAAAATTTTCAACATTGTCTTTAGTTTGCTGGCGAATAAAGTGACAATCAACTTCATGTTAGAGTAGATGCCCAACTAGCCAACTTGTGGCGTGTGGGTTTTTATTGACTCTTGTATATGACAGTCTTTATATATGTTATTCGCATTTCTTTATGGCGTTCTTTATTTTCATTTTGTTATATGATGTTAACAATTGTGTTGGATAAAGACCTAGAATGCACCATAGTGTATGTTAGATGTGATAGTGGATATGATGGCTATCATGAAACACATCTGATAGTCACTGTGCATTCTGAATTCGTTCCTAGTCGATTGGACCGTCAAAATGAGGATAAGGCCGCCCGAGCTTGAGACTAGCATCTGCGATGTGAAGTACCATGTTTCATTGGTAGCGAACATTGTGATGTTCTGAGCATGCAGATGGATAGTGACCTGGTGATCTATCGAACTACCCTCGTTCGGACTTTCCAAGTGGTTACCATTTGTCGAGTGGATAAGTCCGAGGTCTTGGTTGTACTGATTAGTCCTCACTACTAGAAACGTCATTGAGACTCTACATGATAGGCGTCTCACTTTGACCCGTTTGCCGACTCATTTGGGGTCATTAGGCGGCGGGATAGGGTGAGGTCCCGATGCATGTAGGAGTCGATGCTTCGTTGTCGAGGATTCACCGCTCGTTTTCATGCGTGGATATCCTATGCTATCTGAGGGGATAATAGTGTATAAATCTCTGGCCAGAGTACTGGATGTGTTTTAGGTAAATGGGTTTGCCTAGTAACACTCGCGATGTCACTATTTGATCTCCAAGATGTATGCATAGCTATCGGATCTCTAGCGACTCTCGATTTACCAATGGTCGTTGATCTGATCGGATCTCTAGCGACTCTCGATTTACCAAATGAAGATAGAACAATCGATCAACAGCATGAAGGGATACCCGAGAGGTCCTGGGGTGCACGGTGAGCACCCAGAGGAGGAAGAGGAAACCAGGGGCTCGAATATGGAGCCTAAATCAAGCGGAGAGGAGGAGATACGACACGCCCTTAAGAGGGTTGAGATACTAGGCTTTGACGGCGTAGACCCGAGGGGCTGGCTCGGGAAGGCGGAACAGTATTTTGAACTGCATGACACACCGATGGGGCACCGCCTACGGCTGGCACATATACACATGGACGGATCAACATACCATTGGTTCCAATGGCTACGATCAAAGATTCCGGAAATGAGCTGGGGAAGATTGCAAAAGAACTGATTAAGAGGTACGGGGGTAGGAGGCAATCGATTTCTGTCAACCCAAAGCAACACTTCTTTTCGTTCACAAACAACTGGTTGTCACGGAGGATGTCCAGCACTGTCCGTAGATGTTTTACATGCTCAACCCAATCCCTGCTAAAGATCAAAATGTCATCAAAAAATACCAGCACGAATTTTCTCATGTGAGGGCGCAGAACTTCATTCATAGTAGCTTGGAACGTTGCCGGCGTGTTTTTAAGCCCAAACGGCATAACTAAGAATTCATAGTGTCCCATGTGTGTCCTAAATGTTGTTTTCGCCACATCCCCCGATCTGATCCTAATCTGATGGCAACCAGCCCTTAGATCCAGTTTGGAAAAACATGTTGACCCATGCAGTTCATCCAAAAGTTCCTCGACAACAGGAATTGGGTAATTGTCTGAAATCGTTGCGTCAATTAAAGCACGATAATCCACACAAAACCGCCAGCTCGCGTCCTTTTTCTTTACCAAGATGACTGGACTGGAATATTGGTTGTTGCTTGGCTGTTTGATACCTGCCGCTTCTCGGTTATTAATTTCTCAACCTCATTTTTCTGGCGATGTGCATAACGATATGGTCGGACTTGCACAGGCCCGTGACCTTCCTTGATTCTGATTGTGTGGTCCTGCGTTCTCCCCGGAGGTAACCCGTTCGGCTTATCGAAAACCATTATGTACTGCTTTAATACCTCTTGTAATTCAACGGGGTACACGCCTTCCACCTTCGGTTCGCTCCCTTGGTTGATCCTATCAACCGTGAACAAGGTTGCTGAGAACTCAATTTCTGTGATCTTGCATATCGATTTAAGCGACACCATGGACCCCTGTAGCGTGGGGTCTCCCTTGAGTTCAATCGTCTGCCCCCCTGCAGTAACCCTCATTCTCATTTTACTTCAATCTAACATAACTTCTCCCAGCGATCTTAAACAGTCCACCCCTAGAATCACATCCACGCCTCCCAGCTCGAACAGGTGCCCACTAATAGACAGAGTATATGTTCCCAGATCCACCATTAAATTTCGGCACAGTCCCTGACATTGCACCTTGCCCCCGTCCCCGATACACACACCGAACCGCACTGACTCATCAATTTCAAAGCCTAATTTCTCCATTAGCGTTCGTGAGACGAAGTTATGACTGGCTCCACTGTCCACCACTATCACCACCTCTTCTCCCCTAATTCCTCTCCTCAATTTCAGTGTTTGAGGTTGACTCACGCCACTAATTGAGAAAAGTGGTAGCTCCAACGTACCGTAATCCTTGACGTCTTCCTCAGCTCCGTCCACTTCTGTTATCGCCTCTACTGCTTCCGCTTTGCCCCCCAGCTCGTCCTCCAATAGGGCAACTTGCATGAGCTTGAACGCACATTTGTGCATCGGTGAATATGCTTCCCCGCACCTAAAGCATAATCCCCTTTCCTTCCACCTTTGGTACTCCTGTTGTGATACTATCCTGCCATCGCGCTTTAATTCACTTCGTCGGTGCTCCGTTTGATCTGGCGCCGTCGAGTGATGAGGTGTTAGCTGACTTGCGATCATGGGTATTGGTATATTTATCCCGTCTCGTGGTCATATTTGCCGTTGGGCTGGGCCGGCCCCTTTCCCAGCCCAACCCTTCAGCCCTGTCATGCGCCCCACTAATTTGGCCCGGTCGGTTGTTTCTGGCAAAATTCATCGTGGAATGCCCACACGGTAGTGTCCAGAATATCCAAACATTTCCTCATCTATGGCTCTTGCCAAATCCATAGCTCTCATGATAGTGCGAGGCTCATGAATCACGATCCGCTTACTGATATCTTCAAGTAACCGCTCAGAAAATATCCTAGACACTGATCCTCTGGTAAGTCTCCCACCTGTTAACAGAACTTCGAATTGCTCGATGTAGGTGTCCAACGATTGCGCACCTTGTTTCAGAGAGTTAACAGAAAGAAAGGATTCGATTGCCTCCTACCCCCGTATCTTTTAATCAGTTCTTATGCAAATCTTCCTCAGCTCATTTCCGGAATCTTTGATCGTAGCCCTTGGAACCAATGGCGGTACCCCGTCGGTGTGTCATGCAGCTCAAAATACTGTTCCGCCTTCTTGAGCCAGCCCCTCGGGTCTACGCCGTCAAATCCTGGTATCTCAACCCTTTTAAGGGCGTGTCATATCTCCTCCTCTCCGCTTGATTTAGGCTCCTTATTCGAGCCCCTGGTTTCCTCTTCCTCCTATGGGTGCTCATCGTGCACCCCAGGACCTCTCGGGTATCCCTTCATGCTGTTGATCCATTGTTCTATCTTCATTTGGTTTGCCTCCATTCTCACCTGTGATTCGGCCATTCCCGCCAGTGCTTTGGTTAAGCTCCCCATGTTCTCCTGAATGTCGTCCACGTTACCCTGCACCGCATTCATAGCTTTCTCAAGGACCTCCAACTTCGATTCCGATCGCGTTGCTGCCATTCTTTCCTGGCAGAGGCGATCCGGCAGGTCGGACCAGTTGTTGTGTTCTTAATCACAACACAAGGTTAAACACAACACACAGAAAACACCAATCACGTGAACTCCAAGAGACAGAATGTGTATTCAATTGCTCAAGTAAGTGGAATACAGGAATGTGAATAACTACCTAGGGCACATCCCTGTAACCTCTAGCCTAGCTAGATAATAGAATGAGTCTAACCATCTCAATGCCTCTTTCGTGCTAGGCTCCTCACTATTTATCCTACTGTTCTTCTCCCGCTTGGGCCTTTGGCCTTCTTTTGTATACATGTGTTATATTAGGCCTGGGCCTGTCTACATTTTCATTCAAAAACTCCCTATCAAGGTAATGGCACAATGACACAAGCTCGATTAGCTTCTAATGCTGCAATTTCCTCATCCATAGCTTTTCTCCACTTGGAGAAGAAGTTGCGGCTTAGTATGATTGTGGTTCAGTATCTAATGTAATGTTGGCTAAGAAGGATTTATAAGAGGAAGATAAGTGGCCATAGCCAATATGATGAGAAAGACAGTGAGCAGTAGAAGAAATGCGACCCTTGGATGTAGCAGAACACACATAATCTTGAGTCCATCTTGGAGGCCTGGAGGGTTTGGAGGAAGGTCAGGTCGATGAACTTGAGTGGCTTGAGATTGAATAGGTTGGAGGTACTAGAGGTGATTGGAATGGATGCAATCGGATCATCAGTAATGGGTGGTGATGTAGGGAAGATAGCATGGCCAGAGGTATTAGAGTGAGACGCAAAGGGAAAGATATCTTCATGAAAGAGAACATCACGAGATATAGTGATCTGACCAAAGTAAGGATCGAAGAATTTAATCCTTCTGCGTAGGAGGGAAACAAGAAAAATATATGGTTTGGCCCCGACATCAAACTTGTTTGCAGGTCTTAGGTTTGATGCGTAACACAAACAACCAAAGGCTTTGACATGTGTAAAGGAAGGTGGCTTTTTAAACAGGACCTCATAAGGAGTTTTGTTAGACAACAATGGTGTAGGTGTGGGATTGATTAAGAATGCAGTATGCAAAATGCATTCGCCACAATAAGTATCAGGAACAGAATGCTTGAAATTTCGGAGCCCAAGCAACATTTAGGATGTGATGGTGTTTACATTCCACTAGTCCATTTTGTTGTGGGGTGTAGGGACATGAACTTTAATCCAAGACTCTAACGAAGAGAAGTAGGGATTGCATTCAGAATTGAAGAAATCAGAAGCGTTAACGGTACGGATGGTTCGAATTTGTGCCTTGAAGTGATTTGAAACAAATGCAAAGAAGTTCTTTAATATTTGCAGAACATCAGGTTTGAAATGCATAAAGAAAACCCAAGTACATCTTGAATAATCATCCACAATGTTTAGAAAATAATTTGCACCATTATGAGTGGCCACGCGGTAAGGGCCTCAAATATACATCAGTAGTAGGGAAAGGCACTGGTAGATAGATTTTATTAGAACTTGGAAATGTTGATCGAGCTTGTTTGGACAGAGGATATATCTGTGGCAGTGAGTGTTTAAGTGTTTTTTGTTTAACGAAGGGAAGAAATCGTATACGGGACAAAGACTAGTGACCAAGACGTTTATGCCATATATCAATGTCACTGTTATTACATGTAGTAGTGCTACAAGCCTGTGAACTTATAGGAAAGTAACTAATACAGTAGATAGACTCATTGAAGTATGCTCTGCTCTTCAAGCCCCATGATTTGAACAAGGTTAGAGTTCTTGACCTTACCATCGCCATGATCTTCCCAGACAAGAGGTCCTGAAACAAGCAGAAATGTGGATATAACACAACAAAAAATGATTTTCTTTGGTAAATTTGGATTTGGATAATAGGTTGTATCAAAAATCTGGAACATGAAGGACTTTGTGAAGATTAAAAGAGGGTGACAGGGCAATGGATCCAGTGGAAACAGCGGAGTGAGCTTGCCATTTAGAAGCCTTACTGATCCCGTGGATGAAATACATGGTTGAGGCTCTTGCAGAGAATTGGAGGTACCTGTAATGAGAGAATTTGCACCACTATCCAAATTCCAACCGTCGTGTTCCATAATCCAACCGTCGTGTTCCAAAAGAGACATGAAACTTGTAACAGTACCTGCCAGATTAGCCGTTGGTTCTGGAGATGGAAAGGAGTGCTCCTGAAGCTTCGAGATCTGGGCATATTGAGCTTGCTTAGAAGTAGCAGGTGCCGCAGACAAGGCGTCCAAATCAGCAACAGAGGTGTTTGTGTCATGAGGGATATTGGTAGTTTGGTTAGCAGAGAACTTGGCTGGTCTTGGGCCATTTTAAATGGCTTGTTCTGTTGAAACCTTTGTGGAGTTTATGCCCTGGAGGATAGCGATCAATCGAAAACAAGCATCTTTTGTATGGCCTGGTATCTGGCAATGATCACATTTTACAACATCTTGTTTTCCGTTGCAGGAGTAGAAGGCGCCAGTAGGGGAGTCAGAAATGTGATGAGTAGCTAATACATTACGGTGCGACTCTTCCTCACAAAACAATGAATAAGCTTGCTTGACAGATGGAAGTGGACTCATGAGAGGATCTCGCTACGAACAGCCCCGTAACTATCATTCAGTCCCATTAATATTTGAAGAAGTCGTTGATGTTGGTCATGCTCGACATATGCTCTGGACGTAGAGCAATTACATGTGGGCAGGATGACAAGCGAATTGTATTAGTCCCATAACTGCTTCATCTACGAAAAATACACTGAGATTGTGCTGGAACCTTGAGAGAAGTGAAAAATATCTCGATGAAAAGAGTAAATTCGAGATCCGCTGACTTTATCATATCGTTATTTCAAATCTCCCTCTCCCCAAGCATTGGATGCTTCCGTGCAATAAACCAAACCGATAAAGATATCTTTGGATACAGAACTCATGATCAATGATAGAACTCTCGCGTTATAGCGCTCACATTGCTGAAATGTGGGGGGCGAAGCAGCTGGTTTTCTGCATGTACCATCAACAATCCAAGTTCGTTCTTTACTCGGTGCGCAAGCAGCATCGCCTGACTCCACATGCCATAACTCTCCGTACCGATTAAGGGATCAATTACAAGAGATGTCCCAGGAGCATCCGATGGATGAAATGTAGAGAGGAAGTTGAATCCAATTGTGGTCGACGACGTTGCATGATCAAGTGTGTTCCCCAAGTTTTAGAATTCAATCGAAGAAGAAGAGAAATGCACTAATACCATGTTACAAGCACTGAATGATCGCCCAATGTTCCAGGGAAAACGATGAAGAAGCAAGAAATGGGAGGAGGAGAACTTTTATTTGATAAATTTTTGAAAAAGAATGAATTAAGAAAGTATGCAACATGTGGAAATATGGGAACACAATCTATAGAAGATTGTTAGTATATCTGGAAATATGGAAACTCCATCTTCTATTTGTAGAGAGATTGTTAATATATTTTCTTTCCTTATGTGTTTAGTTATTTTAGGTTAGGTAATATTCTAGTAATAGAATTAGTTTTAAGTCTCTTGTATATATAGGAGTTATCTATATTGATTGTGTGTGGAATAAACATAATATTTTCCAGCAATTAGTCCTCCCTTTTCTTCCACCTAAATTGTCTACATGGTATCAGAGCTGAAAGGTTTATCATCATCACAGAATCTGTGAACAGTCGTCGGAGACGAAACAACCATGTCTGGGTTGAGGGACGAGAAAAGCGTAGACACTGCGACTCAGTTTATGGGCCAGAAACTCCCTGAAGTGTATACGGCTTGGGTACTTAACAGGAGATACCCGAGAACCCGAGAAGGAGGAGTCAAATGCGAGTACTGTAACAAGCCAAATCACAGAAAGGACACCTGCTGGGACTTGCATGGCAAACCACCGAATTGGAAGCCCAGGATTCAGAAACAAAAGGGTCGGGAATCTAGAGCCCATCAGTCTGGTGTCGAGGAAGAAGCTGGGGTCTTCTCAGAAATGCCTACGTTCAGTAAAGAACAACTTGGACAACTGTATAGGCTGTTCCAATCTCCACAATTCACTAAGCCCGTGCCTGTCGCATCCTCTAGTTCTGTTGCTCAACAAGGTTCTTCTTCTTTCCAGCCTATGGCCTTACATGTTTTTTCCCCTGACATTCCCTGGATTGTTGACTCTGGGGCTACGGATCACATGACTGGATCCTCTGGTCTGTTTTCATCTTACACTCCATGTGCAGGGAACAAGAAAATTCGAATTGCTGATGGTTCCTTATCTCCCATTGCCGGAATAGGATCCATCACTATTTCCAAAACCTTGACTCTACATGATGTCCTTCATGTTCCTAACCTTTCCTGTAATCTATTGTCAGTTAGTAAACTAACAACCGATCTCAAATGTTGTGTTCTGTTTTCCCCTCATCTGTGTCAATTTCAGGATTCGGCCTCGGGGATGATGATTGGCAGTGCTAGGGAGGACGGAGGACTCTACTACTTTGAAGCACATCCCTCACATAGACAAGCCCAGTCAAACATCAAGGCTACACCCAAGGACAATCTGACCACACTATGTTCGTAAAATGGTCTGAAACCGGAAGGGTAGCGGTTTTGATTGTATATGTTGACGACATCATATTGTCAGGAAATGATGAAGAAGAAATCTGCAGACTAAAGAAGTGTCTAGCATCAGAATTTGAGGTTAAAGAATTAGGCCCCTTGCGTTATTTCCTGGGAATGGAAGTGGCCAGATCGAAGAAAGGAATTTACGTGTCGCAGAGAAAGTACATACTCGACTTACTTGAGGAAACTGGAATGACAGGATGTAGACCTAGCGATACACCGATCGATCCTAACTTGAGATTGGCAAGTATAAACAAGGTACTCATGTGGGTATAGGGAGGTATCAACGACTTGTGGGGAAGTTAATTTATCTCGCTCATACACGACCTGATATTGCTTTTGCCGTTAGCATGGTGAGTCAATTCATGCATTCACCCTATGAAGAGCATTTGGAAGCAGTTTATAAGATCTTGAGGTACCTCAAGAACACCCCTGGAAAAGGACTATTGTTCAAAAAGTCCAGCCAAAGGAATATAGAGGGCTTCACAGATGCTGATTGGGCTGGATCAATTGTCGACAGGAGATCAACATCAGGATATTGCATTTTTCTATGGGGAAACCTAGTCACCTGGAGAAGTAAAAAGCAGAGTGTTGTGGCTAGAAGTAGTGCTGAAGCTGAACTAAGGGCTATGGCAAATGAAGTATGTGAACTACTATGGGTGAAGAAAGTTCTTGGAGAGCTAAAGTTAGAAGTTGGGACTCCGATGAGACTGTTTTGTGATAATAAGTCGGCTATTAGTATTGCGAACAATCCAGTACAACATGACAGAACTAAACACATTGAGATTGATCGACAATTTATCAAAGAAAAGCTGGAAAGTGGAGAAATTTGTATGCCGTATGTTACCACGGAACAACAGATTGCTGATGGCTTGACTAAAGGCCACTTCCGACCTAAATTTGAAGATTTCACAAGCAAGTTGAGCATGATGGATATCTTTGCACCAACTTGAGGGGGAGTGTGGAAATATGGGAACACAATCTTCTATTTATAGAAGATTGTTAGTATATCTGGAAATATGGAAACTCCATCTTCTATTTGTAGAGAGATTGTTAATATATTTTCTTTCCTTATGTGTTTAGTTATTTTAGGTTAGGTAATATTCTAGTGATAGAATTAGTTTTAAGTCTCTTGTATATATAGGAGTTATCTATATTGATTGTGTGTGGAATAAACATAATATTTTCCAGCAATTAGTCCTCCCTTTTCTTCTACGTCTACACAACACAACATTATATACAAGACATGGTAACTGTTGATCTAACTATTCCTGAATTAACTGGCCTAACTTCCAAATCTGATAACATGAAGAAAATGATCGCTAGAAAAGAAACTAAAGCAAATGATAGACAGAGGACTACACAAAAAAGCCTTGATAGGCAACAAAATGATCTTTTACTGCTACAAAGTCTCTATCATGCCAAGCATATAACAATAAATTTTCTTACATTGTGTTTGGATGACCACATTCAATTTCGTGAGGATTTAAAATCAAAGAATTGAAAATCTATTGATATGAAATTACGGATACATGTCATTTCTAATTCTTTCAAACAAAATATATAAATAATACATTGGAGGAAAAAGCAGAATTTGAAAAAAAATCTAGCATTTCTTGTAACCAAATAGACGCAATGAACTTGAAATTTACTATTTGAAACGTTTTATACAATTGTATTCTTAGGGTGCCAGCAATTGAACTATTGAAGGATTCGAAATGAATGCGATTCAAATTTTATATACATTCATCATACTCGGTTGGATGATTTTGAATTATGTGATTTTGAAATTTTACCCACCCATTCAAAGATGTTAATCGACAAACTAGATTAAATTCTCACAAAAACGAGTTACTTTAGATCTATCCTTCCCTCAAATCCAATCATTCCATCCACATGCAACACAAAACTGTGACTGGATCGATTACATTGTTTCAAGAGCATATACAACCAAAATATTAAGAACTTTATTTATTGAAATGACATGTACTTCGATGGGCATTTCAAAATCGTTCAAAGCGCCGTCAAAATTTCCTAGGTCAGGTGGAATTGAACCAACTAAAATTAATATCAACTATACATAATGTTGAGGACTCCATATCCACTAATTGGAAATCCAACGGTACAATTTCACCCTTCAAACATTTCAGGAATGGCATTGCATAAATTAATTAAGCATCAATCAAAATTATAAGAAACCAATCCTCCCCTACGACCACTTCACGGCAAAGTTCATAATTCTAAAAAAAAAAAAAAAAAAGAATCCAACTATCGAAAAACACCATTAAATATCACTACAATCACAATCATAGATGGAAATCAGAGACGCCCAAATACCTCTTTTTGACACGACTGTCAACACATACGAGATACATAACAAGAAAGACGAAGAACCAGATGAATTTTCACCAAGGAAAGAACTTACAGAAGGAAATGCCGGTTCTTTAGCAGAAAAAACTCCAAGTCCATCGCCATCACTGCAAGCCTTTATAAACACAGAGAACCTACGGACGCCAAAGGGGTTAGTGAATTTGTGAGGAAGGCAATGGTTTCTCGAAGTACGCAGGGTATAGGTGGATTCGTCAGCCGAAAAGAATACAACCCGGGAATTGAAATTCAAGATTTTAGCCTGTTGGAGGAAATTGAATGGCTTGAAGCTGAGATGGGATGAGATTACTAATGACATATTTATGGTCGAACTTCTGTCATATGACAAAAATTGAAAATTGAGGGTTTTAATAATCTTGATGGTTTTCTCTGGAAAAGCATAAGGCTGTGGAGAAGTACGTTCCAATCTTTTCTTTTAAACTAGATGGAAAAAAAATTTTGCATGCTTCAAATTTTCTTATATATTTCGGAACAAGTGCTTGTTATTTATTCCGAAAAAAGTTGGTAATTATAGAATTAAAAGTAGGAGTGTTTGGAAATAAAAGTAGGAAGTTATTATAAGCTAGATTAAGGTTCGGAGGAAATGTGTTTCCAAGTTAATTTTTTTTAATGTTGCAATTTAAATTAACCTAATTCAATATCTTACACACAATAGTGATAATTCTAATGTATTAAGAAAACAAGTGGTAGAAAAAAAATATATTTCTTCTTTTTAACTTCCAGACAAACTATAAAGTTGAAGCAATAGTAGTTACTCACAAGTACTCTAATTTCACAAACTAGAAGCCAAGAAACACTTTTAAAAGGTACAACGAACACTCCCTCGATGGCAAGGAAAATTGTTACAAACTTCAAATTTGATCTATGTAATCCTTATTTACACGGACATTGCAATTTTATTCATCTAATATTTTCTTGGTTTGGAATTTTATTTTGCAACTCATTAATGATTGGCCTTAGCTTGGTCCTTTCTTAATCTGAATCTATAAATCTATTGAATATTTGTTTATTTGTTGCTAATGTTCTTCGATCTGGTACATGTGGTGATAATTAAACGTATTTACACAAATTAAAATCAATTAAATAAAATAAAAGATAAAAATAAAGTGAACGACTCCCAATATTTAACAATTTGTAGGAAAATGTTCGTCGCTTTTTTCTCATTTTGCTTACATATATAGATTTTAATATATGTATAATTTAGACTAAGTTTTGGCAGCATAAGCTTAACATCAATGTAAAATAAGTAATATAAACAATAGATGTGACTCCCGTGCTTGAAAGAGGATGGATGGCAATTCGTGGGGGCCAAGAGGTTACACAGATAATGATCGGCTCTCCTTGACAGGCATGTATAGAAAGGGGAACATGAATGAACCGATCCCACACTGTAATGAGAGAGATTCTAAAACTGGCAGGTGTGTGATTTATAGTTGATGAGACTTATCAGATTTAATTGGTATTACTCATAGGAATAAGATGCATCTTCTTTTTGGTAGCTTATTACTTAATAATTCCAAAGTTAAAGCGTGTTTGACTTGAGGAATGACAGATCAGGGAATTAAGATATTATAGTATGAGTGACTCCTTGGAAAGTTTCTCGAGGTGTGTACGAATAAGGACAGAACATGCTCAAAAGAGTAGTGTTGTTACAATGGAGACGATCGTTAAATATGGGTGTTATAGTCTTGTGATGCCCAGATATCCAAGGTAGTCATGTAGACGAACTAAATTATTTTTGAAGGATAAATTGTCAACCTTTTCCTCAAAAAATTTTCATGAATTTCTTCAAAATTCCCTTTAAGTTCAACAATAATCATTCAACCTCAAAAGTTTTTTAAACAGTCATAAATTTATTTTATGAAGTGAGGCTCAAAAATTTCCTCAAGTAATTAGTTATATTCGCCTGATCAATCATACAAGGATCCAGGTTTTGGTGGACACCCGACACATGCCCCATTGAGTTAATTGAGGGGGCACTCCGATTCATCGACCGACAACCACACATCCATGATTTAGTGTACACCTCGACCTATCGGTCGGTATTCACATACCCATAATAATCGGTCATAACTTCACCACAAGTCATTAGAAAATCCTCAACATATTTTTGTCTTGAAATAACTTTCCTAATAATAAAATTCTTCGACACATCTTACTAAATCATCTCAATCGCGCCACCATACCAAAATTTAGGTTTATCAAAACTTCAGACTTTTATATATCTTTATGACAATAATTGTAGTAAAATTCCTTAGAAGCCTACGGCTTTCATATACCCATGAACTAAAAACGTTTTTTTTTCAAACTTTCGCTTAAATGAAAAAGGCCATTTTTTAAATGCACGACAAAGTAAAAACGAATATTAGGACTGGCTCAGATCGCTCCACAGCTGTATAAGGTCACACGTGATCTGATCAAGAATGAATTGAGCTGCAATAGCACTGGTTCTTGGAAAAACACATTGAGCACCGAGACATATATCAGATCTGGTATAAAAACCAATACGAAAAATATTTGATATACTCTCTAAAATCGAAACTTAGTTTAAAACATAGTTGTTAAAAACATCTTTGAAAACATGAATGCAAAAAGCTATAAAATCAGTACACTGGATTTGTTTATGAAAGTTTGAAGTTCAATCTCCTACGTCTCCCCTTCTTCCAAAGTGGAAGGCTTTACTAGAAGACTTTGATCTTACATCAACTGTGCAGACCCACCTCAGTTGGGACTTACCCACTGCCCAAAGCTGAGACTCCTAGACTCTTCTGAATACCAGCTTGCAAGCTGTGTGAACTTCATTTCTTATAACTTATTTAACGTCTATGTTCAAAGACTACAAACACTAAATTTTACGTCTTCGTGTCAAGACAGATTTGTATGTTTTGGGGTGTTATTCACTCATCTAAACTATTCAGCTCTTGGCTCTCAAAATGTGTAAGTGAATCTGTGTGTGAGAAATATGTCAATTATAGTGTATAAACTCTCGTGTTTTCTCACACATTGGGAAGTGCTTCTTCCAAAGCTGATAGACTTCAGCAGTTGACATGGACAATTACGCTCTTCTGAATATGGTCGTCGACTGCTTCGCCTTCTCTTTGTTTTCTTCCCTCTCTTGTCTTCTTGTGTTGTTCTTTATGTCTCTCGTCTTATGTTCTCACCCTTGCTTCATCAGTTTAGCTCGCATATATAAAGCCTTTGATCTTATGTTACCGTTGGACACAATCTCCCTGTTGGGGCAGTGGTGGATCTGGATCCTGCTCCCGGGGCGCACCAGAAATTTAAAATTAATTGTGTCTAGGAACGGTCAACAAACGAATAATAAAACTAAACATAGGATGTTTAGAGCATTTACCTTTTGGCAACTTGGCGCCCCACTCAGACCAGTTCACAAGGGAAATGGCCCTTCAACGGTCGAACAGTTGAATGAATGCCCAATCCGGTCCACAATCGGAATCTCAATCATCACTAGTCTGAACTAGAAAACTAGTGAAGATTTCACGAATGGAACCTTCACGCCTAGATGGTCGGAATGAATTCCGACGGTGGCGGCGACGGGGAAGGAGGAGGGCGAGAGTGAGTGGAGGGGAGCTGTGTGGGAGTTGTCAATACAACTTGGTACAAATGAATGTCTCCCTTTAAGTACCTATTTATAGATATCTCATGGGCTTAAACCAGGTTAATGGGCCCAGGTCAGGCCAGGCCCAGGGAACACTGGTTTCGAGTTCATCGTTGTGACTTCATCATAATCCCGATTGATAATTAGATAGAACTGATCTGCACAGTTTCCAAAACTGAACATTATGATGTGAAAATAATTTTTCAGCCCACATAATCCAAAATAGTTGTTAGACCCCTGTTAGCGAAAAGGAAAGTCATACTTCCCCAGCCGATTTAGAAAGTCATACTTCCATCCTTCCTCCTACTATACTCAACATTTTGAGTATCATTTTCCATACAGAAATTGTGAAACCATTACCTGTGTGACCCTCAATGATTCTGGGATACAGCTAGTCGTGGGCTCACAACTCCTTGTGACTCCCAAAACACATTTTCGGACTTACCCATCGGACCATGGCCAAGAGTCTAGAAACATCACCCCATGATCCCCTAGGTATCACTGATAGTGCCTCCAAGAACCAGTTTGTCATGGTTAGCGTACAGTACGGTCCTTTCAACTCAAATATCCCGATCGAATCAACGACCATTTGTAAATCGAGAGTCGCTAGAGATTCGATATCCATGCATACATCTTGGAGATCAAATAGTGACATGGATGTGCTAATAGGTAAAACCAATTACGTAAAACACATCTAGTACTCTGGCCAGAGATTTGTCACACTATTATCTACTCAGAGAGCGTAGGATATCCATGCACAAGGCGAGCGATAAATCCTCGACAACGAAGCATCGACTCCTACATGTATCGGACCTCACCCAATCCCGCCACCTGATGACCCCAACAGAGTCGATAATCAGGTCAAATTGAGGCACCTATCATGTAGAGTCTCAAGGACGTTTCGAGTATTAAGGACTAATCTGTACAACCAAGACATCGGACTTAATCCACTCGATAAATGATAACCACTTGGAAAGTCTGAACGAGGGTAGATCTGCATGATCAGATCATCACTATGTTCCCTACCAATGAAACGTGGTACTTTGCATCGCAATTGCTAGTCTCAAGCTCGGGCGGCCCTTACCATCTTTTCGACGGCCGAATTGAATAGGACCTTTTTTAGAACACACAGTGATTATTAGATGTGTTTCATGATAGCCATCAAATCCACTATCACATCTAACATATACTATAGTGCATTCAAGGTTTTTATCCAACAATTTGTAATCATAATAATGAAGATAAAGAATATCAGTTAAATGTAAATCATATGAATAAAGATCATTTTTATAGTAGAGTCAACAAGCCCACTACAACAGTTGGCTAGCTGGACACCTACTCTAAAAATCTCCCACTTGCCCTATAGCCAACTAGTCATCAGACATAGTCCCATAGATTCAAGATGTTATTCAAACATGATCCTGGAAAAGGCTTTGTAAGTGGATCACGATGTTGTCTGTAGAGGCGTCTCGTTTGACAACGATTCTCCTCTTCCCACAGTTTCCTGGATTATGTGGGACTTTCTCAGTATATGTTTGGATGACTAATGAGACCTGAGCTCCATTGCATGAGCAACGGAACCCGTGTTATCACAGTACTCCGGGACTGGATCAACTATTTCAAGAATTATGCCCAACTCTTGGACGTAATTTCTCATCCAAACGGCCTCCTTAGCAGCATCTGATGCTGCAATGTATTTAGCCTCAGTGGTGAATTCCGCAGCGATGTCCTGCTTGGAACTCTTCCAAGAGACAGCACCTCCATTGAGCATGAATACAAATCTGAGGTTGACTTCAAGTCATCTATATCACTCTGGAAGCTAGAGTCAGTGTAGCCTTCCATTTTTAAAATTCTCCACCCCATAGACTATGAACATATCTTAGCCCTTATCAAGTACTTAAGAATATCCTTCACAGTCTTCCAATGCATTTGACTGGGGTTGACTTTATATCTTCTCGTGACACTCAAAGCATAGTTGACATCAGGCCTAGTGGATATCATACCATACATTATGCTACCTATTGCCAATGCATACGACACATGTGTCATCATCTCTATATCCTCGTTAGTCTTCAGAGACATTGACTTGGATAGAGTAACACCATGGCACACATGTATATGTCCTCTCTTGGACTCCTCCATAGAAAAACTTTTAAATATGGTGTCGATGTAGGTCACTTGGGTGAGTCCGAGCATCCCTTTTGATCTTAATTCCTAGAATATAGGATGCTTCACCTAAGTCCTTCATCGTTAACTTTCCAGAGAGCCATACTTTTGTCGATTGCAGCGTTCCTACATCATTTCCAATGAGCAGAATGTCATCAACGCAAAGTACGAGGAACGTCACAACGTCCTTTATCAACTTCTTGTATATGCATGGTTCCTTTGGGCACTTGACGAAACCAAATTCCTTAATCGTTTCGCCAAATCTCAGGTTCCAACTTCTCGATGCCTGCTTGAGATCATAAACTGATCTCTGAAGCTTACATACCTTATGTTTGCTTCCAATAGATGTGAATTCCTCAAGCCGCGCCATATAGTTTTCTTCCTTAATGTTTCCATTAAGGAACGCAATCCTCACATCTATTTACCAAATCTCATAGTCATACCATGCAGTTATGGCTAGCAGTATCCTTATGGACTTGAATACAACAAATGGTGAAAAAATTTCATCAAAGTCAACACCTTGCCTTTGAGTGTAATCTTTAGCCACCAATCGTGTCTTGAAGGTCAGTACCTTACCATTAGACCCAAGTTTCCTTTTGTTAATCCATTTTCATCATATCGGAATAATTTTTTCAGGATGATCTACTAAGGACCAAACTTGGTTTTCGCGCATGGAGTCTGTCTCAGACTGCATAGCTTCAATCTATAATGAAGAATCAGCATCAGAAAGTGCCTCCTTGAATTCTTGGATCACATCCAACGTCAGGATCACCTTGATCCTTTTCAAGCAGGAAACCATACCGGACGGAAAGACTAGGGACCCTTTCGGATCTCCTAGGAGTGTGCACCTTAGCGATTGGTTCTTGAGGTGTGGGCAGTACAATACTCGCTTCGATTGATCTCGAATTTCTTTGAGTTCTATCATCATGACTTTTCTATTCAATAGAAATTCCTTCTCCAAGAAGGTGACATTTTGGAAACAAACACTTTTGTTTCCATCGAATGATAGAAATAGTATCCACTCGAGTTCTTTGGATACCCCACGGTAACATAAGATGGATCGATTATCCTACTTATCTCCCATTGTCTACTTCACGTAGTAGGACATCCTCATATTCTCAAATACGGGTACCTGGTCGGTTTGTTCATCCACATCTCATATGGAGTCTTTCCACTGCTTTAGTACGAACATTGTTCAAGAACAATACGACCGTTCAAGCGCATAGCCCCATAACATGGGTGGAAGCTCAGTAAAGCTCATCATAGATTGAACCATGACTATCAGGGTTCGATTATGATGCTCCGCTACATCATTTTGTACTGGTTTCCCTATAGGTGTCAACTGCGAGAGAATCCCGTTCTCTTTAAGATAATCGAAAACGCTATGCTTAAGTATTTCCCACCTCGATCAGATCGAAGAGATTTAATACTTATGCCCAGTGGGTTTTTGTTGGATCTGTTTTGTAGATCAGAATCTAAGTTTTGATTCACAGAAAATCTACTTCTGTTGTACTAATGCTCTACTTGACATGCGCAGTGTGACGCCCAAACCCAAGGGTGTCAACGGAATAGGAAAATTTTGAAATTTTAAACAAATAGAAGGACCAAATGCTGGCGAAGTGGCGGATCCGGATCCCGTTTCCCGGGGCGCAGCGGAAGTTTAAAATTTTTGCATCGGGAATCGTTCAATACATCAAAACAATACAATAAACCATACATAGGATGTTTATCGATTGTTACCTCGCTGGCGTCTAGGAGCCTGGCTCCGACCAGTTTCACAGGGAAACCGACACTTCAAAAGGTAGGCGGCGGTAGATCGTCTAATCAGGTCCACGATCGGAAGCACGAATCCTTCGTCAGCCTGCACTAGAAGGACTGACGAATTCGACATGAACGGAATCTCCCCAACGCGACGATCGGAAAGTCCGATCACGGTAGGCGACGGTGTGAGCGGCGGCCGACGGCGGTGCGTGGTGCTCGGCGGCGGCGAGGGAGAATTGGAGGAGGGGCGGCGGCTATTGAGAGCTAGGGTTGTATGTTGTCTTGTCTTGTGATGTGTAGCCCTAGGTCTAGCATAAGTAGACCAATGATGGGCTTTCACTAGCCCAATGGGCCTGGGGCGGGCCCAGGTCCATATGAACATTCGTTTCAACCGTACCACCGTGGCTTCATCACAATTCTGATCGACGATCAGATCGGACCGATCGACTCAGTTTCCAAAACTGAATATTATGATGTGAAAACAATTTTTCAGACCACCTAGACCAAAATTACAGTTTAGCCCCTCAACTTTGGGAAATCGCAATTTGACCCCTGTTGACTTTTAGGAAGTCGCACTCCCTAAATTCCTCCTCCTGTGCTCAACACATTGAGCTCAGTTTCCGTGCGGGAATCGTGAATCCAGTACTTGTATGACCCTCAATGGTTTAGGGATACAGCTAGCCGTGGGCCCACAACCATTGTGACTCCGAAATCACAATTTCGGACTTGCCCATCGAATCATGGTAAAGCGCCTAGCAACATCGCCCCATGATCCCCTAGGTATCACTGATAGTGCCTGCAAGAACCAGTCGGTCGTGGTTAGCGTACAGTACGGTACTTTCAACACATATATCTCGAGCAGATCAACGACCATTGGTAAATCGAGAGTCGCTAGAGATCCGATAACTATGCATACATCTTGGAGATCGAATAGTGACATCGCGAGTTTTACTAGGCAAAACCATTTACCTAAAACACATCCAGTACTCTGGCCAGAGATTTATCACACTACTGTCTCCTCAGATAGCATAGGATATCCACGCATAAAAGCGAGCGGTGAATCCTCGACAACGAAGCATCGACTCCTACATGCATCGGGACCTCACCCAATCCCGCCACATAATGACCCCAAGTGAGTCGGTAAACGGGTCAAAGTGAGGCGCCTATTATGTGGAGTCTCAATGACGTTTCGAGTAGTGAGGACTAATCAGTACAACCAAGACCTCGGACTTATCCACTCGACAAATGGTAACCACTTGAAAAGTCCGAACGAGGGTAGTTCGATAGATCACCAGGTCACTATCCATCTGCATGCTCAGAACATCACAATGTTCCCTACCAATGAAACATGGTACTTCACATCGCAGATGCTAGTCTCAAGCTCGGGCGACCTTATCCTCATTTTGACGGTCCAATCGACTAGGAACGAATTCAGAAATACAGTGACTATTAGATGTGTTTCATGATAGCCATCATATCCACTATCACATCTAACATACACTATGGTGCATTCTAGGTCTTTATCCAACACAATTGTTAACATTATAACATAATGAAAATAAAGAATGCCATATAGAAATGCGTATTTCATAAATAAAGATCGTTATACACAAGAGTCAATAAAACCCACACGCCACAAGTTGGCTAGTTGGGCATCTACTCTAACAATCTCTCATTTGCCCTAAAGCCAACTACTCATCAGACGCAGTCCCATTGTTTCGCGATGTTTTTCAAACAACGGTCCTGGCAAGGGCTTCGTAAGCGGATCAGCAATGTTGTCTGCAGAGGCGACTCTCTCAACTGCTATGTCACCTCTAGCCACAATATCCTGGATTATGTGGTATTTCCTCAGTATATGTTTGGATCTTTGGTGAGAACTAGGCTCCTTTGCTTGCGCAACGGCACCCGTGTTGTCGCAGTACACCGGGACTGGACCAACTCCATCAGGAATGACGCCCAACTCTTGGACGAAATTCCTTATCCAAACCACCTCCTTAGCAGCAGCTGATGCTGCGATGTACTCAGCCTCAGTGGGTGAATCCGTGATGGTGTCTTGCTTGGAACTCTTCCAAGAGACAGCACCACCATTGAGCATGAATACAAATCCAGAGGTTGACTTCGACTCATCCACGTCACATTGGAAGCTAGAATCAGTGTAGCTTTCCAATTTCAGTTCACCACCCCCATAGACCATGAACATATTCTTAGTCCTTCGTAAGTATTTAAGAATATCATTCACAGCCTTCCAATGCAATTGGCCGGGGTTGGCCTGGTAGCGGCTCGTGACACTCAGAGCATATGCGACATCCGGTCTAGTTGAGATCATGCCATACATATACTACCTATTGCCGAGGCATATGGCACACATGTCATACTCTCTATCTCCTCATCAGTCTTCGGACACATAGACTTAGATAGAGTGACCCCGTGGCACATAGGTAGGTGTCCTCTCTTGGACTCTTCCATAGAGAACCGCTTAAGTATGGTATCGATGTAGGTAGCTTGGGTGAGTCCGAGCATCCTTTTCGATCTATCTCGATAGATCTGAATTCCAAGAATATAGGATTCTTCACCCATGTCCTTCATCGAGAATCTACTAGACAACCAGACTTTAGTTGACTGCAGCATTTCTACGTCATTCCCAATGAGTAGAATGTCATCAACATAAAGTACAAGGAATGTCACAGCATTCTTAACTACCTTCTTATACACACATGGCTCATCGGGAATTTTGATGAAACCAAATTCCTTAATTGTTTCATCGAATCTCTGGTTCCAACTCCTCGATGCTTGTTTGAGACCGTAGATCGATCTCTGAATTTTGCATACCTTATGCTCACTTCCTACAGATGTGAAACCCTCAGGCTGCGTCATATAGATCTCTTCCTTAATGTTTCCATTAAGGAACGCAGTTTTCACATCCATTTGCCATATCTCATAGTCGTACCATGAGGCTATGGCAAGTAAGATTCTAATTGACTTGAACATTGCGACCAGTAAAAAAGTTTCATCATAGTCAACACCTTGCCTTTGAGTGTAACCTTTCGCGACCAGTCGTGCCTTGTAGGTCAATACCTTACCATCAGGCCCAAGTTTTCTCTTGTATATCCATTTGCACCCAATAGGAACAATTCCTTCGGGAGGATTAACAAGAGTCCAAACTTGGTTCGCATGCATTGAGTCAATCTCAGACTGCATTGCTTCAAGCCACAAATTAGAATCAGCATCGGAAATTGCCTCCTTGAAAGTTCTTGGATCACATCCAACAACTTGATCACTTTGATCATCTTCAAGGAGGAAACTGTTGGCATACGGTGGCGGATCCAGATCCCACTTCCCGGGGGCGCAGCAGAAATAAAAAAATCGGCCCCGGAAAGCGTTCAATACATCGATAAAGGCAACAAAATCATACAAAGGATGTTAGAAATTGTCACCTTGCTGGCGTCTAGGCCCTTGGCTCCAAACCAGAAAATTCACAGGGAAAATCTGGCTCTTCTCGGTAGGCGGCGGTAGATCCTCCAATTAGGTCCACGACCAGAATCAATCTTCCTCCGTCAATCTGCACTAGAAGACTTGACGGATTTGCCACGGACGAAATCACCTCAGCACGACGATCGGAGCAAGTCCGATCACGGGGCAACGGCGCGTGGTGGTGCGGCGGCGGCGCGTCGCCGTGAGGTTGAGGAGAGGTGGAGGGGCGGCCGCGTGATGCTTGTGGAGGCTAGGTTTAGGTTATGAGCTAAGTGATCGAAAGCCCTAATCAACACTTAGTATATAATCAATATACATGGGCTTGAACCGGCCCATTGGACTTGTGTCAAACCTAGGTCCATATGAACATTCGGTTCGTTTAATTCACTGTGATTTCATCATAACTCCGATCGACGATCAGATTGGATCGATCGACTCAGTTTCCAAAACTGAACATTATGATGCGAAAAATAATTTTTCAGATACCTAGTCCAAAATGACCGTTTTGCCCCTCAACAGTGGGAAATCGCAATTTGACCCCTGTTGACTTTTAGGAAGTCGCACTCCCTAAAATCCTCTTCCTATGCTCAACATATTGAGCTCAGTTTCCGTGCGGGAATCATGAATCCAGTACTTGTGTGACCCTCAATGGTTCAGGGATACAGCTAGCCGTGGGCCCACAACCATTGCGGTTCCGAAATCATAATTTCGGACTTGCCCATCAGATCATGGTAAAGCGCCTAGCAACATTGCCCCATAATCCCCTAGGTATCACTGATAGTGCCTGCAAGAACCAGTTGGTCGTGGTTAGCGTACAGTACGGTCCTTTCAACACATATATCCCGATCAGATCAACGACCATTGGTAAATCGAGAGTCGCTAGAGATCCGATAGCTATGCATATATCTTGGAGATCGAATAGTGACATCGCTGTTAGAGTAGATGCCCAACTAGCCAACTTGTGGCGTGTGGGTTTATAGACTCTTGTATATGACAATCTTTATATATGATATTCGCATTTCTTATATGGAATTCTTTACTTTCATTGTGTGTATGATGATTTACAATTGCGTTGAGTAAAGACCTACAATGCACCAAAGTGTATGTTAGATGTGATAGTGGGTATGACGGCTATCATGAAACACATCTAATAGTCACTGTGTATTCTGAACATGTTCCTAGTCGATTGGGCCGTCAAAATGAGGATAAGGCCGCCCGAGTTCGAGACTAGTATCTGCGATGCGAAGTACCATGTTTCATTGGTATGGAACATTGTGATGTTCTGAGCATGCAGATAGATAGTTACCTGGTGATCTATCGAACTATCCTCGTTCGGACTTTCCAAGTGGTTACCATTTGTCGAGTGGATAAGTCCGAGGTTTTGGTTGTACTGATTAGTCCTCACGACTCGAAACGTCATTGAGACTCTACATGATAGGCGTCTCACTTTGACCCGTTTGCCGACTCACTTGGGGTCATAAGGCGTCGGGATTGGGTGAGACCCCGATGCATGTAGGAGTCGATGCATCGTTGTTGAGGATTCACCGTCGATTGGGCCGTCAAATGAGGATAAGGCCGCCCGAGTTCGAGACTAGTATCTGCGATGCGAAGTACCATGTTTCATTGGTATGGAACATTGTGATGTTCTGAGCATGCAGATAGATAGTTACCTGGTGATCTATCGAACTATCCTCGTTCGGACTTTCCAAGTGGTTACCATTTGTCGAGTGGATAAGTCCGAGGTTTTGGTTGTACTGATTAGTCCTCACGACTCGAAACGTCATTGAGACTCTACATGATAGGCGTCTCACTTTGACCCGTTTGCCGACTCACTTGGGGTCATAAGGCGTCGGGATTGGGTGAGACCCCGATGCATGTAGGAGTCGATGCATCGTTGTTGAGGATTCACCGCTCGCAGACATGCGTGGATATCCTATGCTATCTGAGGAGATAATAGTGTATAAATCTCTGGCCAGAGTACTAGAAGTGTTTTAGGTAAATGTGTTTACCTAGTTACACTCGCGATGTCACTATTCGATCTCCAAGATGTATGCATAGCTATCGGATCTATAGCGACTCTCGATTTACCAATGGTCGTTGATCTGATCGGGATATATGGATTGAAAGGACCGTACTATACGCTAACCACGGCCAACTGGTTCTTGCAGGCACTATCAGTGATACCTAGGGGATCATGGGGTGATGTTGCTAGACGCTCTTACCATGATCCGTTGGGCAGGACCGGAATTGTGATTCCGGAGCCACAATGGTTGTGGGCCCACGACTAGCTGTATCCCTGAACCATTGAGGGTCACACAAGTACTGGATTCGAGATTCCCGCACGGATACTCAGCTCAATGTGTTGAGCATGAAAAGAGGATTTTGGGAGTACGACTTCCTAAAAAGTCAACAGAGGTCAAATCGTGATTTGACGATGTTGAGGGGCAAAACGGTAATTTTGCACTGGGGTTCTGAAAAATGGTTTTTCAGATCATAGCATTCAGTTTTGGAAACTGATTCGATCGGTCCGATTTGATCGGCGATCGGAGTTATAATGAAGTCTCGGTGATGGGGATGAACTGAATGTTCATCCGTTGGACCCGGGCCCGTTGGGCCGGTCCAAGTCCACCTTTAATTCTACTTAAGGTAGAATTAAGCCTAGACTTCATAACACTTGATCATTAGACTCAAAACCCTAACCCTAAGCATCAATAGCCGCCGCCCTTCCTCTCCTCCCCTCACGCCGCCGCCGCCGTCGCCGCCGCTTGTCGCCGCCGCCGCCGCCGCTCGCCGGACTTATTCCGGCTAGTTTTTCGAGGAGAATCCGTTGGCGATAAAATCCTTCAGCCTTCTAGTGCAGGCTGATTGGAGGGAGATCGGTTCCGGTCGTGGACCTGATTGACGGATCTACCGCCACCTACCGTGAAGAGCCGGCATTCTTGTAATTCCGGTTGGAGCCAGGCACGAGTTGCCAGCAAGGTATTCCTTTAAAACACCCTATGAATGTCATAGCATGTTTTGTTTATATCGTATTGATCGTCTCCCGGTACATGTTTTGTTCTTCCGCTGCCTCGCCGGGGGGCGTGATCCGGATCCCATCAATCGTGAGTGTTACTAGGTAAACCCATTTACCTAAAACACTTCTAGTACTCTGGCCAGAGATTTATACACTATTATCTCCTCAGATAGCATAGGATATCCACGCATGAGAGCGAGCGATGAATCCTCGACAACGAAGCATCGACTCCTACATGCATCGGGACCTCACCCAATGCCGCCGCCTAACGACCCCAAGTGAGTCGGCAAATGGGTCAAAGTGATACGCCTATCATGTAGAGTCTCAATGACGTTTCGAGTAGTGAGGACTAATCAGTACAACCAAGACCTCGGACTTATTCAATCGACAAATGGTAACCACTTGGAAAGTCCGAACGAGGGTAGTTCGATAGATCACCAGGTCACTATCCATCTGCATGCTCAGAACATCACAATGTTCCCTATCAATGAAACATGGTACTTCGCATCGCAGATGCTAATCTCAAGCTCGGGCGGCCTTATCCTCATTTTGACGGCCCAATCTACTAGGAACATATTCAGAATGCACAGTGACTATTAGATGTGTTTCATGATAGCCGTCATACCCACTATCACATCTAACATACACTATGGTGCATTCTAGGTCTTTATCAAACACAATTGTTAACATTATAATCATAATGAAAATAAAAAACGCCATAAACAAATGCGAATATCATATATAAAGATCATTTCATACAAGAGTCTATAAAACCCACACGCCACAAGTTGGCTAGTTGGGCATCTACTCTAACAGAAACCATATCTTTCAGGAGCCCTAGGAACCCTTTCGGATCTCCTAGGTGCGACCATTTCTGGTACTGGCTCTTGAGATGCGGGAGATTCACTCGGTACTTCATTCGGTTCTCGAACCTCTTCGAGTTCTACTATTTTGCCTTTTATATCAAGTAGAAACTCCCTTTCCATAAAGGTGGCATTTCTAGAAACAAACACTCTTGTTTCGTTGGGATAGTAGAAGTAGTATCCAATAGAATTCTTTGGATACCCAATGAAGTAACATAAGATGGATCTAGTATCCAGCTTATCCCCCACTGTCTGCTTCACGTAAGCAGGACATCCCCAAATCCTCATGTATGAGTATTTGGGTGGTTTGCCCATCCATATCTCATATGGAGTCTTATCCACCGCCTTGGTGTGGACATTGTTCAACAACATTACCGCTGTTTCGAGCGCATAGCCCCAAAACGAGGTAGGAAGTTCAGTGAAGCTCATCATAGATCGAACCATGTCCATCAAGGTTCTATTACGACGCTCCGCTACACCATTGAGCTGTGGTGTGGCCGGAGGGTCCACTGTGAGAGAATCCCATTCTCTTTTAGAAAGTCTTGAAATTCAGCACTCAAGTATTCACCACCTCGATCGGATCGAAGTGATTTAATACTTTTCCCTAGCTGATTTTCTACTTGAGCCTTGAATTCTTTGAACCTTTCAAATGATTCAGACTTGTGCTTCATCAAGTACAAGTACCCATACCTAGAGTGATCATCGGTAAAGGTGATGAAGTATGTGTGACTGTGCTTAGTACCAATGCTAAGTGGGCCACACACATCATTATGGATCAAATCCAATTGACCTTGAGCACGTTCAGGCTTGCCCTTGAAGGGTTGTTTAGTCATCTTTCCCTTGAGACAAGACTCACAAGTCGGTAGGGAGTTAATGTCTGACGAATCAAACATGTCACTCCTAACTAACTTGTTCATCCTACTTAGGGAAATATGACCTAGCCTAGCGTGCCAAAGTTGTTCTTGGTTTAAGCTATCATTTTTCCTTTTAATTGTTGTTGTATGTGTTTCCACATCGCGAGTTGGAACATCTTTTAATTTTAAGGTGTATAAGTCGTTTCGCGTTCCCCAATTCCAATCAAATATTCATTCTTGTATATATTGCAAATCGAATTAGCAAAATGACAAGAATATCCATCACTATCAAGCATAGAAACAGAAATAATGTTCTTTATCAATTCAGGAACAAATAAAACGTCTTTCAAGAACAACTTAAAATTCGATGACAGAAATAAATAAACATCTCCTATAGCTACTGCAGCAACTCTTGCTCCATTGCCCAGCCTCGAGTGGGTCTCACCCTCTCTAAGACGTCGGATTCTTGTCATCACCTATAAATCATTGCAGATATGAGATCCACATCCGATATCAAGTACCCAAGAAGTCGAATTAAGAGACATATTTATTTTGATATAGAACATACCTTTTGCAGTTCGCAACTGCTCGAGGTACTCCTTGCAGTTCCTCGTCCAGTTCCCAGGCTTGTGGCAGTGGTGGCAAACATCCTCAGTCTTTTTTGGCTTGGAAGCCTTTGCCTTGGGCTTCTTGGTGGGCTTTTCCTCCTTCGCAGGGGCATAACGCTTCTTGCCCTTGCGTTTGGGCCCCTTTTTCGCAGAGGAAGAAGAGCCCATAAGGAGGACGGGCTTGTCCTTCTTTATGGTCCCCTCGAACACGACCATCATGTTAACCACCTCTTCAAGGGTGGCTTCCAGCTTGTTCATGTTGAAGTTGACCACAAAGGGGTCAAATGCAGCGGGTAGTGAGAGGAGAAGCAAATCCACAGACAGCTCATGTGGAAGTGTGATGTCAAGGCCCACCAACTTTTCAATGAGCCCAATCATACGAACCCCATGCTTGCGGACCGAAGTCCCATCGCGCATGCGGCTCGTCATAAGCTCCTTGATAGTGGTGAACCTCTCATGTCGAGAGTTCTCCCCATACAGTTCTTTAAGATGAAGGTGTATGTCAGCAGCATACACCGTCTTCTCAAAGCGCCGTTGCATTTCGTTTGACATCGATGCCATCATATAGCATCGAGTCTTAAGCTCGTCATCCCACCATTTGTTAAGCTTAGTCAGCTCCTCAAGGCTGATATCGGTAGGGGCTTCCTTCGGAGGGCTCTTGTCTAGCGTGTAGAGGAGCTTCTCCGAAGCCAACACAATGTTGAGGTTTCGAAGCCAGTCTTGGTAGTTCAGACCGGTGAACTTGTTTCTATCCATTATAGCAGCGAGTGTGTTTTTGATCGAAGACATTTTACAAGCAGTTTATACTGAAAAGAAAAACAGACATGCATCACTAACTATATATGAAAAACGCTAAGACATAAAATAAGGTCATTTAGTTTTATGAATTACCCACCCACTATTTTAACGATTTCACCACCCTCTAATGAAATCGAGAAAGCAAGTTTCCTTAGTGGGTACACAGAGTCCAATCAAGTGATCATGGTCCCGAATAATATCAGCCAACCATGACCCCCAAAAGGTAGAGCCCAATTGCAACCGGTGCAACCTCCATGTATTCACCTCACATCCAGTAAGGGCCCAATAATATGACGCCGATTACTATCACTTGTCAAGATGACCCACCAATGTTGAGTCGTGCAGGACGGTCCCCTTAACGTCCCCAATAATATGAGCCAACGTTAAAGGGAGTTCCAACCGACTCACAACAATTGTCAATGACGTGTACAGCTTTCCGGCATACATAGCCCCCTCAATAATATGAGCCGGGCCATGTATGCGGGTAGCATCGACGTACACTCATTGTTGATGGAAGGCAGGAAAATTTAAACAAATTTAAATTCCCTTAGTTTATCGAATAAAATTTTAATCTTGATATTGGTTTTAAATCATATTTAAAACGAGAGATTTTATTTTTGATAATTTGGACTCATCAATATTTTAAATCATAATTTAAAACATGCGGATTCAACAGACATATATCGAATATATAAAAACTTTGGGATGATCGATCGCGAGAGCTATGCGGTCCGTGGTTGCCAATCACGGACCTGGGTCCAGTCCTAGGTGAAATGCAATATGAAATGTAATCCTATTATAATTGCTTCCGGTTTTACAGATCTTCGGTCTTCAATATCTTTGATCGTCATCTCCACCGTCTTCAAATGTCCTCCCACTAAATCTAGTAATTTACATTCAAATTGCCATGACAAATTGGGATACAAATTTGTAGGGGTGGGAACGGGCCACAAACGGACCCACTTTATAACGATATAACAACAATATATATACAACCAAAATCGCAAAACCTAAAGCATACACCTAACATTGGGCACGGCTCTCGATCATCCCAAACATGCAATCAATCTAATTAATTGACATAAATTAAATAATCAAATCATATTTGACAATTTCCTACAAAATCATATTTTAATTATAAAATCATATTTTATAACTAAAATCGCATTTTGACGACAAAATCATATTTTATCAACAAAATCATATTTTAATTATAAAATCATATCCTATAATCAAAATCACATTTTGTTAATTTTAATTCCATCAAATTGAGCTTAAAACAATTTTAGGCCCAAAATCTCAAAAATTTCAAAATCAATTTTTGGTCCAACCAAAATCGGTCCAATATCGAATATTGGCCCGAAAACTTCATGGGCTGCACGGGACAAGCCCGAAAAAAACCTAGAAGAAAATAGTCGTAGCAACGCTGCCGTAAACATCGCAGGACGGCGGCCGCACAGCGGCGGCTGCCACCACCACATAGAGTGCGGCAATCGGCAGCAAACTTGCCGCGACGTGCGCGGCAGCGCCGCGCCAAGCATGGCGCACAGACGGCGCATGCTACGCCCATACATCGCGCAACCATGCGCGAAGGCAGCAGCCACCGGTCGGCCGCCATGCGCGGCCAGCGCGCATGGTATCCGCGCGCTCATGCGCGCGCGGCAGCGCCGCCCTGCCCGACGGCGCCCGCGGCCGGTTTCAAAAAATTTTTTTGTTTCGATTCTGAAATCTGAAATTCGATGCAATTCAGGCACAATATGTATTGAAGGATCCGAGCCTTTGCTCTGATACCACTGCTGTCGAAGTGGCGGATCCGGATCCCGTTTCCCGGGGCACAGTGGAAGTTTAAAATTTTTGCACCGGGAATCGTTCAATACATCAAAACAATACAATAAACCATACATAGGATGTTTATCGATTGTTACCTCGCTGGAGTCTAGGCGCCTGGCTCCGACCAGTTTCACAGGGAAACCGGCACTTCAAAAGGTAGGCGGCGGTAGATCGTCTAATCAGGTCCACGATCGGAAGCACGAATCCTTCGCCAGCCTGCACTAGAAGGACTGACGAATTCGACACAAACGGAATCTCCCCAACGCGACGATCGGAACAAGTCCGATCACGGTAGGCGGCGGCGCTTGCTGCGGCCGGCGGTGGCGCGTGGTGCTCGGCGGCGGCGAGGGAGAATTGGAGGAGGGGCGGCGGCTATTGAGAGCTAGGGTTGTATGTTGTCTTGTCTTGTGATGTATAGCCCTAGGTCTAGCATAAGTAGACCAATGATGGGCTTTCACTAGCCCAATGGGCCTGGGGCGGGCCCAGGTCCATATGAACATTCGTTTCAACCGTACCACCGTGGCTTCATCACAATTCCGATCGACGATCAGATCGGACCGATCGACTCAGTTTCCAAAACTGAATATTATGATGTGAAAACAATGTTTCAGACCACCTAGACCAAAATTACAGTTTAGCCCCTCAACTTTGGGAAATCGCAATTTGACCCCTATTGACTTTTAGGAAGTCGCACTCCCTAAATTCCTCCTCCTGTGCTCAACACATTGAGCTCAGTTTCCGTATGGGAATCGTGAATCCAATACTTGTGTGACCCTCAATGGTTCAGGGATACAGCTAGCCGTGGGCCCACAACCATTGTGACTCCGAAATCACAATTTCGGACTTGCCCATCGAATCATGGTAAAGCGCCTAGCAACATCGCCCCATGATCCCCTAGGTATCACTGATAGTGCCTGCAAGAACCATTCGGTCGTGGTTAGCGTACAGTACGGTCCTTTCAACACATATATCCCGAGCAGATCAACGACCATTGGAAAATCGAGAGTCGCTAGAGATCCGATAACTATGCATACATCTTGGAGATCGAATAGTGACATCGCGAGTGTTATTAGGCAAACCCATTTACCTAAAACACATCCAGTACTCTGGCCAGAGATTTATCATACTACTGTCTCCTCAGATAGCATAGGATATCCACGCATAAAAGCGAGCGGTGAATCCTCGACAACGAAGCATCGCCTCCTACATGCATCGGGACCTCACCCAATCCCGCCATCTAATGACCCCAAGTGAGTCGGTAAACGGGTCAAAGTGAGGCGCCTATCATGTAGAGTCTCAATGACGTTTCGAGTAGTGAGGATTAATCAGTACAACCAAGACCTCAGACTTATCCACTCGACAAATGGTAACCACTTGGAAAGTCCGAACGAGGGTAGTTCGATAGATCACCAGGTCACTATCCATCTGCATGCTCAGAACATCACAATGTTCCCTACCAATGAAACATGGTACTTCACATCGCAGATGCTAGTCTCAAGCTCGGGCGGCCTTATCCTCATTTTGACGACCCAATCGACTAGGAACGAATTCAGAATACACAGTGACTATTAGATGTGTTTCATGATAGCCATCATATCCCCTATCACATCTAACATACACTATGGTGCATTCTAGGTCTTTATCCAACACAATTGTTAACATTATAACATAATGAAAATAAAGAATGCCATATAGAAATGCGTATTTCATAAATAAAGATCGTTATACACAAGAGTCAATAAAACCCACACGCCACAAGTTGGCTAGTTGGGCATCTACTCTAACAGGTGTCGCCACATGCGGGTTCCTGATGGGTGCGTGCTGTCGGCCCCTTGCACGCTCGCTGCGCTTGGCGTGCAGCACTGGTTGCTGCATGTGTTCGGCAGCACGGGCGCCGCTTGTGCAACGGTGCCAGGGGTGGTCCGGTGGTTTTCTGTGGCGGCGTCATGACGGAAATTTGGACCGATACTCGCTATTGGGATTTTTGGTTGGACCGAAATAATTTTTGAAAATCTCGAGGTGTTGGGCCTAAAATTGTTTTAAATCCAAAAATTATTTGATGCAATTAAATAACAAAATATGATTTTATATTTAATATATGATTTTGTTGGATAAAATCAAATTTGATTTGATTATTTTATTTATGTCAATTAATTGAATTAATTGAATAATAGTATTATTTGGACGATCGAGAGCCATGCCCAATGTGTTAGGTGTATGCTAGGTTTCACAATATTTGGTTCTAATATTGTTGATATCATTTTGAAGTGGGTGTGGTTTATGGCTCGTACGCAACCCTTTTAAATGTACCCCTATTTGTCATGGATGTTTAAATGTAAATATTAGACTTGGTGGGAGATAAGTTTGAAGATGATGGAGATGATGATCAAAGATATTGAAGATCGAAGACATGTAAAACTGGAAGCTTATGTAATAGGATTGCATTTGTAAATTGAATACACCTAGGATTAGACCTAGATCCGTTCTTGACAACCACAGCTCGCATGGCTCTCGGTTATCTATCATTATATATGTGATATATATATGTTAAATCCGTGAATTTTAAATTTGATTTAAAATTAGTGAGACCAAATTTCAAAATTAAATCCCTCATTTTAAATTTGATTTAAAGTTTATATCAAGATTAAAGTTTCATGATTAAATTGAAATAACTTAGTTTCTTGATCATGAGGTCGTGTGACAAATACGTAATCTAAGAGAGTTTTTTATAGACCGGCTTAAAAATGGCTTGTATCAACTTGGCTCACTAGGGACGTTGATTTGTCTTATGAAGTTGGGTTTTAAGCGGGTCTTAGTCCCTCCAATTGTAACGCCTAGAAATTTTTTCTACCCAAATCGCATGCCTTGTTATTTTATTTATTTCCATGATTACTATATGATTACTTAATTATTTGCCGATGGTCTTTTTTTTAGAATTTTAATTTAGATGATGAGAGGTTGGAAAGGAGGTGACGGAGACACCGAGGGAAAGACAATTTTTTTATAAAATTAATTCTTGAGACTTACTCCCTATGTCTTAAAAAACTTTATTGAGATAATTTTTAAACTTCTAAATATTCTTTTAACTATCTTCAAGTTAGAAAATTTTTGAGATTAGGGAGTCCACTCATTTAATTAATTTTAAAGACGAGTGGCACTTTTATTAGTTGATTAGCAACTTTCACATTAAGCCTTTTTAAATTGTTGACTAACACATTTATTAGTTAATTAAAAACTCTTTCCAATTAATTAGCACATTATTTGTTAATTAACAACTTTTATACATTAATTTACACAAATTAAAAACCAAACCCCTCCTCTTAACCCTAGCATAAGTCGTCCCCTTTCCCTCTTCACCAAACACAAACTTTGTTTCAAAAAAAACAAGAAGAGGAAAACCCTACCCCTCTCCTCCCAAGTGCGCCCCCCTTCGGGTAGACCTTCCGCACTTTTGAAGCTCAATCCTCTTTCCCTAGATTGGTGTGGTGTTCCTTGTCTTCCTCCCAGTCTGCATCAGCATCTTGGTTGTAAGTTTTAACAAGAGAGACAAGTACAAAACAATTTCTTGATGCATACTTCAAGCAATATATACTCATGTGTGTAGATTTAAGGATTTTTGTTGTTTTAAATCTATATTTGATGCAAGGATTGATGGTCAACGTAATTTGTTCATGAACTTGGCAGTCTAGATCAGATCTAGACATGAGAGATTGATCGAGTTCTGATTCATACTTCATTCAATACATGCTACAAATCACTTCGAAGAGCATGTAACTCGCATAATTCTTCGGCATACTCTTACCATTTATTCACAGTAATCAAATGATATGAATTCAAACAGTAATACATATACCATGCAAGCATGCAATAATTCAATCAAGAAAACTCAATCTACCCTGCTCATCTAATTCAACAACTTAATAGTTTAGTGGGCTCTGATACCACCTGTTGTGAGGCTCTCTGCTCACAATTATTCTTCTAATCTCATTTTATGGCTAATAGTTGATTACAACCGAACGTCTAAGTGTAATCTGGAGAAAAAAAAATTTTATAACCTGAATTTATAGAACAGGATGATTATATAAGATCTACTCTTATGTTTCGTGAAAGCTGGTTATTTTATACACAAAATCTACACTGTTCAACAGGTTCTTACATGCAACATTCTGGGTACAACTCTGCTTCTCTAAGTACAACCAGATTCCTACATGACTAGCGCTACTTATTCGACTCAAAGTAACAACAGGTCTCTAGTTCTTCTTGTTCTTCATCCTTCACTTGATAGCCAGCTCTCACTACCCCGGTCCCATCAATTCAACTCTCTCCTACCTGTTGTCATGAACACATACAAAAAAAAACAACAGCCGGATAAACTCCGGTGAGAAACAATTCCCAGTATAATCAGCAGGTATGAATAATATCCATAAAACATATAACAGTTGATCGAATGTAACAAAATGCAATGCAATGATTCTATCTCATCTCTTCGTTCTCAGAATTGGTACCATATCACATCAATGCCATCAAGATTCGTATCCGATCTTGACATGAATATTCATCTATCGAAACCAACTCCGGCAATCAGGTCATCTCAGTCATGGGCATTAGAACCAATTCAATTCTTCTCGTTATGCAATCTCATGCAAATATAAAAGATCCACTACCTGGGATGGATCGACACATACATGACTCAAGTTCAAATCAAGAACAGTATCAAACAGGTATGTGATTTCATCGGGATAACTCAAGAAAACTCATTCTTGAGTGATCTAATCCCTGACTCTTACTGTCAAATTATACCTTTGTTTCAAAGTACTTGACTCAAACTATGTTCAGCACTTCCTGAGAATTTCGCAGAATCAAAATTTGATATCTGTAATCAAGATGTTCCCTATAATTCGAATTCAATCCTATTTATAAGTGAAAGCCTCTGGTTTATGTGGAATTTCCAATGCAATCGGTATGAACTCCACGTGTCATTCTGAGTATTCATTTATCAACATAAGATATACTCACACAGCTTCGAAAACCAGATTTCGACTTTCCTACCTATCGGTAAATAGATTCCTCAACTTGAGCCTTTGACAGATTGATTTGATTACCTGATTGGGTGCCACGTTGTGACTGGCCGGCTGTTGAGTCGTGTCCGAAAAGTCCAACGCTATCGTCGGAGTGGTGACTACCGGATTCGAGTGTCTACCACCGAGCTGTGATGGGCTGACGGGCCCTGATGATCACGGACCGATGATTTCCACCGGCTGATTGGCTGTGCGTGGTATAGAGGCTTGATTTGAGTTGCCAGTTGATAGACTGGTCTAGCTATCCGACTTCTTGATAGCCCTCATGCATTCATAGCATTGATTATAGCTTGTTGTATGTTTTCTGCTTTGATAGCTCTTCGTACTGAGGCTTGACCTCGTATTTCTTTTCCTGCTTTGTTGTTTGGGTCTGTGTTACCCATTTGCAGGAGTTTCAGGTAACCAAGCTGGACCGAGTGGAAGTTCAGTTGGTCGATCCCCGCATCCTTGAGTCCCAGTTTATTTATTATATGTATTGAACCGGGGGATGCCCCGTGTTATCATGTATTTGGGGATCTATCTTTTGAATTGATTTATGTGGTTACTTGCTGTATTGAGTTGATTTAACTTATATTTTGAATATTGAATATTTTGAACGTATGATTTGAAGTTCAGGCCTTTGTATTTCGAAAAATTTTTAAGCCCTGATTTTAAGCTTCCGTAATTGTGCGCTTATTTTGTGTTAATTGTTGGTAATTAGCACGGGGCCTGACAAGCTCTCACTACCCCGGTCCCATCAATTCAACTCTCTCCTACAAAAAACAGCCGGATAAACTCCGCTGAGAAACAATTCCCAGTATATTCAGCAGGTATGAATAATATCCATAAAACATATAACAGTTGATCAAATGTAACAAAATGCAATGATTCTATCTCATCTCTTCGTTCTCAGAATTGGTTCCATATCACATCAATGCCATCAAGATTCGTATCCGATCTTGACATGAATATTCATCTATCGAAACCACTCCGGCTTCGAAAATCAGGTCATCTCAGTTCTGGGCATTAGAACCAATTCAATTCTTCTCGTTATGCAATCTCATGCAAATATAAAAGATCCACTACCTGGGATGGATCGACACATACATAACTCAAGTTCTAAATCAAAAACAGTATCAAACAGGTATGTGATTTCATCGGGATAACTCAAGAAAACTCATTATTGAGTGATCTACTCCCTGACTCTTACTGTCAAATTATACCTTTGTTTCAAAGTACTTGACTCAAACTCTGTTCAGCACTTCCTGAGAATTTCGCAGAATCAAAATTTGATATCTGTAATCAAGAGACATCCTATAATTCGAATTCAATCCTATTTATAAGTGAAAGCCTTTGGTTTCTGTGGAATTTCCAACGCAATCTGTAACGCCCAGAAATCCGAGTTAGCAACATAGACCAACTAAATAATTAATTGAGGGATAAAATTAATTTTTGATGTCATCACTATTTATTTTCAATAAATATGCTAATATTAACGTTCTTATAGCTATAATTTAGGATTTTGGTTCGAGAGGAGATTTCCGGAGGAAGACGCCCGAGCACGGTAACAACAACTAGGAAATTTATTTAAGTGGCATTTTTTAGTGGGGAAAATATTTTAAAGGTAATTGATAAAGTTAATGGCAGATTTAAGTTCAGTTATTTTTATTTCTTTTCCAGCTAAATTTAATAGCGCTAAATTTATTTATTATTTTTACCGCTAAAATAAATCGCGCTTTTCAAACTTCTTAAAAAATTTAGCATTTTTTTAAAATTTAGTGGGTACACTGCCGAGTTGTATTTATTTTAACCTCAAAGCCAAATTTTTAGCAACAACTAAGTCATGGATTTTTCTTATAAATAAGAGGTAACCCCAATTCCTCTCCATTCACGTGAGGTTCTGAAATTTTTCCCAAGGGAAAACTTGTGCTCGTGGTGTTCCTCTTGCCGGTATCGCCCACGATCATCTTCTGTTGAGGCAAGTAAATTCCGATTTCTTGCTGCACCGATGATTTCCTATATTGCATGTAGTACTGTTATTTTCTGGTTGTGCAAATAAATTATGATTTTTGATGCTTCAATGAATCATACTATTTTTGGGTGTCCGATGCTTGCTGCTTCAATTCCGGATTTCTTTTCTTAAGGAGTGAGAATCATAGTTCAGATTTTTAATGAATGTTGAGTATATATATATATTTATTGCGACAATTTCTTGCCTGAAAATGAAAGAAAAACTTTCGGGAATTCCTTTTTCCTGTTCTGTAAGTTACCATGCTGTTTTTGCATTAAGGTTGAATGTATGTGCGTGAGGTGTGTGGTCTGTTTGCAAGTCTGCGACGACCTTTTTGTCTGAAAGCCCCGCATGAATTGCTTTCTCCATGCATGTTCCTATGGCCGTCCATCTAGTATTTTGCACTGTGAGAGTCTGGGTGAGCATGCGTGTGTCTTCCTCCTCACACATCTGTGAGAATTTGTAGGAATAAAATAATAATAACTAAATATTTATATGTATGTGTATGGGTGTGAGTCATTGTAAAATTAGAACAAAACAATAATTGGGGCCATAAAGATAAAGTTTTTTTTTCACAACTCATGGCCACACGTGTATAGTGGCACAAAATTCCAAAATTTCAATTATTTACATTGATTAGTCAAAAGTAGTGTGCTTTGAAAATAAAAGCCGAGAGATTTTTGTGTCGGCATGCGTTTATTATTTTGTAACCCCATTTTTCAAACGTATTATGTTCAACAGCCGGAGTCTTGAAGTCAATTGTGGATATATTTTTTTAAAATGAATTGTCGAGTAAGTGTGTGTAATGTTGGAAGTTCAATTTAAAGAAATATTATCTTATTTCCTTAAATGCGATAAAGTTTTAAATGATTTGTGGCAAAGTTATGACTGATTATTACGGGCGTGCGGATGCCGACCTACGGGTCGGGGTGCCCCGCCAAATTATTACGGGCGTGTGGATGTCGACCGACGGGTCGGGGTGCCCCGCCAACTTGACTGATTACGGGCGTGTGAATGTCGGCCTTCGGGTCGGGGTGTCCCGCCAAATTACCGGATCCATATGAGCTTATTTAAGCTACATGACTGATGACTGAAGGAAATTTCTGAGCCACACTTCATAAATAAAGGAAAGAATGATTAAAGTATTTTTGAGGTCAATGGTTTAATTTGAGGTTAAGGGAAAATGACTGAAGGATTTTAATTGATGATAAATCCTCTTGTTCTCTTGTTTTGAAAATGGGTCGTATTGAAGATTTTGGGATTTTTGAGGGATTTCAATTGACGACATTTTTATTCAAACTGTTGTCAAAATGAATTTATGTTAAATAAAAATATTTTATTGCATGTGCATGTATTATGTATAATTTGTTACTCCCGGAGTTTACTTGTTGGGCCTCTAGGCTCACTAGATTTCATCGATGCAGGTGAGGATGTGTAGGCGGTGCTGGTTGACGAGGACTCGGTTGGAGGGAGAAGGCGCTTATCGATGGACACTCGTTTTCCGCAATTTAAACATGTTTTTATGATTCATTAAATCTCTACGAAGACGCCTGTTTGATGACTCTTTAAGTTTATTTAATATTTGAGTTTTGCGATAAAACTTTTGGTTGTAAATGTTATTTCATTCAGTATTTTAAAAATCTTACTCTTTTAAAAAAAAAAAAACTGCATTTTCTTGTACTTGAAAAGTTGGGTGTTTCACAATCGGTATGAACTCCACGTGTCATTCTGAGTATTCATTTATCAACATAAGATATACTCACACCGCTTCGAAAACCAGATTTCGACTTTCCTACCTATCGTTAAACAGATTCCTCAACTGTTGTTTAACTTTATTGGTCGCTGTCTGAAATACTCATATTTCATTCCCTCGACTGGAATTAACGTTCCCTTGTTATAAAGCAGAAGCAACAACCAGGCGCAGTATACTTCTTTCTCATAATAACCAGACGCAGCAAGAATCCAGTCGCAGCACTTCGAAATCAAAACGATGTCGTTACAAGTAATCCCAACGACGTCGTAACGTACCAACGTCTGGTATCAAACCTCCACTGAAAGAAAACCAGCAGCTGGTCATTCTAATAATCCAACGACTGGTTTCACTAATTCCATTCAAAACGACATCGTATCGATGTTCCTGTTTCGTAAATCAAAACGCTACCGCATTGCTCCCTCGGCTGGGATCAACTCTCATAAACCCGCCTCGACTGATTCGCGTTTAACATCAAAACGACGACGTTTCGCCTACATTGCCGAAACCAATCGCAACATGAATACAAACCAGCTGGTGCACAAAGAAACTCCTGCAGCTGGTTCCCACGTGCACAACAGTAACCTACACGTGGCGCTTCCTCATTGAATCTTGTATTTGCGCGTCTACTGCTAGCAGCAATGAGAACAAGCGCAACAACTGGAATTCAAAATTCAACCAGTCGCAAGCTACAGTATTGTTGACCCGCATTGACTTTGCTACAGTACCTGCTGCTGAACGATTTCATCAAATCGCTTCGTCTGGTCGCTTCGTCTGGTTCCAATACTTAGCGACGATGCAAAATTCCTTAATCACCCAACACTTCCAGAAGAAATCCGAGCTCATAAATTAAAATTCAGCAAAATCTAATATCCAGAATTTTGATATTATTAAATCTCTTCATAATAATCTTGGGCATTACAAAAACTGAAGTGGTTCTAAGAAATCAGATTTCGTGAAAACAGATCTCTCTCGGGAAAACAGATATCACTGGAAAACAGATCTTACTGGAAAATAGATCTTATTGGAAAATAGATCTCACTGGAAACAGATCTCACTGGAAACAGATCTCATTGGAAAACAGATCTCATTGGAAACAGATGTCTTGTGCAAAAGTCAACTTCTGGTTATCTAAACAGATCTTAGGTGCGTTATAGGCATACAGATGTGAGCAACAGCTTTGGCTAAGGAACACGGCTTATGAATAGTAGAAAAAGATCTTGGTTCTTAAAAAAAAACAGCTTTGACCAAGCAAGACAGATCTTAATGAAAAAACGATAATAGAAGCTTATAGCAAGTGTTTCAGATTTTGGCAGATTACTCAGCTGTGAGCAACTCAACAACAGATTTGGTTAAAGACAAGTTATGCGTAGAAACACTTGGCTAGGAACACGAAATACTGCTTCGAATAAGACAGATTCTAAACAAACTGGCTTCGCTTATCCAACCAGAACTTGCTTCCGATCTAACCAGCGTTGCCTATTCGTTTAGATTCAATGTCAAGAGTCTTCACAGTACTTAGGAAAACGAGGAATTCTCTTGGCTTCTTACCTGGAATCTGTACAGAAAACAACGAAACAATATATGTTTTCTCAATACAGCAAGAATCAGATTACTTTCCTGAAACGAAGATCGCAACGTGTAGATGATCACGGTTGGAAGTCTCCACAAGCACACAGGAAAGCTACTCGACTTTAGAGAAACTAAAAGTTTTAAGTGCAACCAAAAATGAATCCAGAGGCTCACGTAAATCCTTATATACAAGGGAGAATGATTAAGTAATAGGTAGAAATACTTGAGTAGGCATGGCTGCCGTGCCAACTCCTTGTCCTTTCTCAAAAGATTTTATTGTATGTTTGCTAATTCGATTTGCAATATTTACAAGAATGAATGTTTAATTGGAATTGGGGAACGCGAAAACGATTTATACACCTTAAAATTAAAAGACGTTCCAACTCGTGATGTCGAAACACATACAACAATGATTAAAAGGAAATACGATAGCTTAAACCCAGCACAACTTTGGCACGCTAGGCTAGGTCATATTTCTCTATGTAGGATGAACAAGTTAGTTAAGAGTGACATGTTTGATCTGTCAGACATTAACTCCCTACCGACTTGTGAATCTTGTCTCAAGGGAAAGATGACTAAACAACCCTTCAAGGGCAAGCCTGAACGTGCCCAAGGACTATTGGATTTGATCCATACTGATGTGTGTGGCCCACTTAGTATCGGTACTAAGTACGGTCACACATACTTCATCACCTTTACCGATGATTACTTTAGGTATGGGTACTTGTACTTAATGAAGCACAAGTCTGAATCCTTTGAAAGGTTCAAAGAATTCATGGCTGAAGTAGAAAATCAATTGGGCAAAAGTATTAAAGCACTTCGATCCGATCGAGGTGGTGAATACTTGAGTGCTGAATTTCAAGACTATCTGAAAGAGAATGGGATTCTCTCGCAGTGGACCCCTCCGGCCACACCACAGCTCAATGGTGTAGCCAAGCGTCGCAATCGAACCTTGATGGACATGGTTCGATCTATGATGAGCTTCACTGAGCTTCCTACCTCGTTTTGGGGCTATGCGCTCGAAACGGCGGTAATGTTGTTGAAAAATGTCCACGACAAGGCAGTGGATAAGACTCCATATGAGATGTGGATGGGCAAACCACCCAAATACTCATACATGAGGATTTGGGGATGTCCTGCTTACGTGAAGCAGACAGTGGGAGATAAGCTGGTTACGAGATCCATCTCGGCCACACCACAGCTCAATGGTGTAGCCAAGCGTCGCAATCGAACCTTGATGGACATGGTTCGATCTATGATGAGCTTCACTGAGCTTCCTACCTCGTTTTGGGGCTATGCGCTCGAAACGGCGGTAATGTTGTTGAAAAATGTCCACGACAAGGCAGTGGATAAGACTCCATATGAGATGTGGATGGGCAAACCACCCAAATACTCATACATGAGGATTTGGGGATGTCCTGCTTACGTGAAGCAGACAGTGGGAGATAAGCTGGTTACGAGATCCATCTTATGTTACTTCGTTGGGTATCCAAAGAATTCCATTGGATACTACTTCTACTATCCCAACGAAACAAAAGGGTTTGTTTCTAGAAATGCCACCTTTATGGAAAGGGAGTTTCTACTTGATAGAAAAGGCAAGATAGTAGAGCTCAAAGAGGTTCGAGAACCAATTGAAGTACCAAGTGAATCTCCCGCACCTACAGAGCCAGTACCAGAAATGGTCGCACCTAGGAGATCCGAAAGAGTTCCTAGGGCTCCTGAGAGATATGATTTTCTCCTTGAAGATGATCAAGGTGATCAAGTTGTTGGATCTGATCCAAGAACTTTCAAGGAGGCAATTTCTGATGCTGATTCCAATTTGTGGCTTGAAGCAATGCAGTCTGAGTTTGACTCAATGCATGCAAACCAAGTTTGGACTCTTGTTAATCCTCCCGAACGAATTGTTCCTATTGGGTGCAAATGGGTATACAAGAGGAAACTTGGGCCTGATGGTAAGGTATTGACCTACAAGGCACGACTGGTCGCGAAAGGTTACACTCAAAGGCAAGGTGTTGACTATGATGAAACTTTTTTACTGGTCGCAATGTTCAAGTCAATTAGAATCTTACTTGCCATAGCCTCATGGTACGACTATGAGATATGGCAAATGGATGTGAAAACTGCGTTCCTTAATGGAAACATTAAGGAAGAGATCTATATGACGCAGCCTGAGGGTTTCACATCTGTAGGAAGTGAGAATAAGGTATGCAAACTTCAGAGATCGATCTACGGTCTCAAACAAGCATCGAGGAGTTGGAACCTGAGATTCGATGAAACAATTAAGGAATTTGGTTTCATCAAGAATCCCGAGAAGCCATGTGTATATAAGAAGGTAGTTAAAAGCGCTGTGACATTCCTCGTACTTTATGTTGATGACATTCTACTCATTGGGAATGATGTAGGAATGCTGTAGTCAACTAAAGTATGGTTGTCTAGTAGATTTTCGATGAAGGACATGGGTGAAGCATTCTATATTCTTGGAATACAGATCTATCAGGATAGATCGAAACGGATGCTCGGGCTCACCCAAGCCACCTACATCGATACCATACTTAAGCGGTTCTCTATGGAAGAGTCCAAGAGAGGACACCTACCTATGTGCCACGAGGTCACTCTATCTAAGTCTATGTGTCCAAAGACTGATGAGGAGATAGAGAGCATGGCACGTGTGCCATATGCCTCGGAAATAGGTAGTATTGCTGCTGGCAGACGTTGCGCGTAGCGTGAGATTGAGCGAGGAAGTGACACGCGTTAGTCAATATTTTGGAGTGTTGACTATTGATTTCAGCAGAGGCGCTTGTGAACAGTGATCAGCTGATGGTTCGTGGAATCAGTCGCGAGAGCTATCGATAGATATGATGACGTAGGCGTGACGTATTCCTTACTGCTGGTAGTGTTTGCGTTGTGTTGGTTGCTGCTGATCAGCAGGCGCGCTTATGCAAGAGCGTTAAGAAGCGGCGTCGTTTGATTAAGTGGAAACGCTGCGTTTTGGAGCTTTGTGTTTAGAGATCAGCTGTTGGCAGCTTTGCTTACGTATATAAAATGACGTCGTTTGAATTAGTAGATGCGTCGTCGTTTTGAGTGTTTTCTCGCGACCAGCAGATAGATTGCTTTGTAGAGAGAGCTGTTATTAGCTATTGGTTGTTTTGCTTGCGAGAGCTGTTGTCAGCTGGTATTTGCTACGGCGTCGTTTTGATAAGTTGGAATGGTGTCGTTTTGAAGGTTTTAGTGCGATTGTTGTTTAGTTGTTGCTGCTGAATTTTACGAAAAGAAAAGAGAAGATTGCTGCTGATAGACTTCTGCTGAACACTTCGATTAATTTTGGTGAATCAGCAGGCGAGGATTTAAGAAGTATTTATAGAAGTGTTGATTGACACTTAGAAATATTTTTGAACCAGCTATATGTTATCCCTTCTTCTCCAAACCCTCGTCAAGCTACTGTTCACCGAGGCATTTCTTCCCTAGATTTCCATCGCATCCAGCCTTTGTTTTTGGAGATCTTTGTGGCGCTGAATTCCCCTTGCTTAGCTCTTTCGTTTGCTACCCTTTTTGGAGACGATTGAATTGCGCTGGAG